>JAQFYB010000518.1:0-51485 GCA_034694085.1 Pogonognathellus longicornis
TATGTAAAAGAAGGTATGTAGTTAACAACTCATTTGTTTTAGGTAAGTATATGTACTTGTGGCAATTTTTTATCAATTTTAGTTCTATTTATGTTTCTTGTCAATCTCCATAGGACAATATAATACACAGCGCCTCCTGTATAGACTTATCCAGGTATTTTTATATGAAATGAAATTTGTAACCTTGTTAGTGTTACATAGTTATGTATTGTAACCTAAACTTTTTAATAGATACATTTTGGTGGTAGACAATTAACAAAGTCACCTTTAGTTTTTGTTGTGTGTGTGAGAGTACCTTGTCATCATCATCATCATAGTCAACAGATAACAGTTTCAGTTTCCATTTGCTTCTATTGTATTCAGTTTAGTTGTAGTATTTTAAGTACAGTTTACAATAATATGTGTGTGTATAACAATTTACCCCTACGTAATACGTAATATATAAATATTCTACCTTCATCAGCTAACCTTATTTTTGTTCTTACAATATAATATTTTATTTATGTGTACATACTAGTCACTGTTAGTTTTATATAGTTGTATTTTATCATGGTATCCGTATCTCTACTTAGAAATTATGATATGAGTTTTTATAATTTGTTTCTATTTTGTGTTTTCTTGCAAAATGTATTCTACTACTAATGAGCAATAGTTTTTAAAAGCTATTCTCCTTTTTTCATTAATTCGACTACGGTTTTATTCTTGTATAATATTATCTCGACTTGTATAGTTTGAGTCGTTGAAATATTCTTTTTCTTATTGATTTACGTTAATTTTATTCATTTATTTTATAACTCACTTTGCAACCTGTTTATATTCCCTTCATTTTCCATCTCTCACCCATCTGTCTACGTCTACCTATCTCTGACGACAATCTTTCATATATATGTAATATGTATATGCGCTTAGTTATGTAATATTGTTTTGGTTATTATAATATAATCTTATGTACCTAAACCTATGTAAATGCCATTTTTAGATACCCACTGCACAATATGAGGAAAGCAGCACAACAACCTTCGTATGTGTGTATGGAGATTGAGGCTGTAATATTTTACATTTTTTAGAGCTGACAATTTCCTCCATTTAGTAGTAGAATGAATGTACCCTTGTAACAATAGGTGCATATATTTATAATACAGAACAATTTATAGGGAAAAGAAAGAGAAGAGCTGTAATATGGTTCACAAGGATATGAAATGTAAGTTAGAACGGAGAGAGATTGGATGAAAATGACTTGACCTTTGGCATCAATATTTTTACAAGATACACATCAACAGTGTGGTAAATACAGTGAAGTTTCTCTTGAGTTATATACTTTAAACATTTCATTTGTGGATAAATTGGGTACACACAGTTATGTAGTAGGGAAATATCATCATTCATCATCATCACCCTCATTTGGACAATTTTTCTAAAGTCTCATTTGAAATCAGTGAATATTTTCGGTAATTAATTCCATCCCTTTTATGTGTTGTTAAAAGTTGTTTTTTGTGACGACAATATGAGGATTTACCATAGAAAACTCTCTCTCTGTTTTCTCTATACAAAAATATTCCGCGATGGTAATAAACTTTGCTTTCATCTCTTATAACTGTTTTGTAGGTTTATAACATTGATTTTGGCCTCGGACTAGAATACTTTTACTGTTTTCCGCACAGCGTTCCTGCTTTTCCATTTTCTATCTTGATGGTGGCTCATATGAATGACAATAATTTATTTCGCTCAATTCTTCCATTTACATGGGGCCACCTGAAAACAACACAGGCTCAATGAGATCCTCTTACAATACAGCACTCCCAGTAATGAGCAGAGTCTTATTCACATTTAATAACGCTAACATACAACTAAGGTCTAAAGCTTCTTACTAAGTAAATATTGCAAAGTGTGCAAACAGAGATGCTTTTGCTCACATATCACATTGATTTTGCTTATTGTTGTCTAAAAATTGCATTTTGATACAAAGTACAAGTACTATAATGGTATATAGCACCATTTTTGTGAATTGTGACCAGATTGAATGTTGAGCATGCATATAAAGATATTTCTAAGAATATAGAGATAGATCATGCATTACACAGATGAATATGTCTGTCTATAAGGGGATCAAATTACCATGCGTGAGTATGTGGTGATTTAGAAGAGAATTTAGTTCAATATGGCCTTGAGGCATCCTTAGGCCGTTTCAACTGAACTTTAAGCCTCTTCATACCGATTTGAAAACCATTCATGGCTTGGATGGCAGCTTGTGCGCTGGCCGGATTGTCGAAACTCACAAAACCTAACATTCCATCACCACACAACGTTATAACTCCATCCGTTGAATTACAATACAGAACATTACACCAGAACATCACATAACGGTACAAGCTCTAGAAACAAAACAGCTAAAAGAAAAGTTTAGATTCATTTGGATGGACGCGACATTTGTGATCTTGGCAATGATTATGTATTCGTAAGCAATTAACGCGGCACTATCACAAGGCAGGATTAAACTCTTCATCACGAATAGTAATATAGTAATAATAGATTTCTCAATACTAAATAATAAGTAGAATTCCACTTTCAATTACAAGTAATAAGCGTATATGTAACACCACCACCAGACCACCACCATTTTAAAATTTCTCAAATCAAATGATATTATTAAGCTATAGACGCTTCGATAGTGCTGTAATAGAAAGATTTGTATAAATACTTTAGATATAGCTACATAGTAATAGCTGAAAAATAAAAGCAGTCAATTTTTACTTAGTTGAAAAATTTAACAAACAATATTTTCATGTGTTTTTGACGGCAGCGGGCGATGTCACAGTAAGTACACATACAATTTCAGTATAATGTACTTAAAACTATGTGGTCATACATATGACTAGAATAGAAGTTGTCCATTGTAGCTGAAATAGAATTGATGAATAGATTTAGGTAGAATAAAAATCTTGTAGGTACATTATAAACGAAGTATTTTTTTGCATTTCTTTCTTTTCAAATGCTAGATTCATCCCGGAAATTGGCCGGTTAATTAAGTCGGAATTTGATTAGTTATGAATGAGTAGCCCTGACATAGGTAAATAGTATTGTAGAACTAAACAGGTAGTGTTGCAATTCTCGGTAGGTGTATAGTCGATATTTGTTTAGTTTGAAAAACAATGAGGTATAAAAATTCTATAAAAAAAGAAGTTGCTCTATAAATTCTATATACACACAAACTGTATCTAGTACACACAGGGTATATGAATTAGAGAATAATGTGGTATGCAAAGTTGATATTTGGTATAATAATAAATGTCATGAATTAGAATATAGACACCAAGAGATAGAGAGAAAAAGCTAACCAAAGCATTTGGACTGATTGGTAGCTCTGTCAATGAAGACTTTGGACGAGATGACATTTCCGAAAGGAAGGAACATCTGCATTAGTTCAGCATCGCCGAATTCCTGAGGTAAATGATAAATGAAGAGATTGCATCCGTCTGGACCAGAAATCGAACACCCTGTTGGGAAAACACACAGAAAAACCAGACCCACACCGTGCGATACGACACCAATACTTGTACAGTACATCAAAACAACCAGTCTCCATTTAACACTTTAGAAACAGCTAACAAAATACACAGAAAATTCTACAAACTAATAACTTGAAAATATTCTAGTTACTAGTTCCTAGCTTCTGCTTCTAGAGTAGTACTATACTTGTATACAAATACGTATTTACATAAATATAAATAGTAAATCGGATAGTATAGGGACTTGAGCTTGCCAAAACTAAACGACTAATCAAACTGACTAGATTTTAGTTGCGTTTACACTTTGAATGTTCAGAGGAGTATACTATACAATAGAAATGTGCCATGTACAGGGTTATGGTAGTTTCAGTTGCCAAAGCTTGCAGTTTGTGGTTAGGAAGTTACTTTGTAAATGCATTTCACAAGGAAGGTAACTAATTTAGTGAAAAATGGTGTCGACACACAGTTACTCACAGATAGTATCCCATCATAACGTGCATCACACAATTTCTCTGTACGATTATTAACAATGTATGTACTAATGAACCAAATGAACTTGCAGTAAATGCTCAATAAATTAACTTTAATTATAATGAGGGCTAATGTATGTAGATATCGCATGAAAAGTTCAATTAAAAGGGCAGCAGAAAACCCGAAAGAAGTTAAAAAGCCATAAAAATGAATGAAATACATAAAAGCTTAAAAGTTTTCACTGGGTAAGTGACCCTGTACACGATTTTAATGTTTGATGTTTTGTATGAGTATTTTGCTACGGTATCTTTATTGCTTGTCGTCATGTAATGTGAGTGGTTTAAAAGTGGTAAAAAGAGACCCATTTTGTGTTGAGTTGTGATGTCCAACAGGTTGCAGCTTTCTTCACCTCTCCATGAACTATTTCCGAACAAAAACTTTCACCCGAGTGGGTGACAATAAAAAAACACATATTTACATAAAATAATACTCACAAGCCATTATGATAAAATGATGGTAAACAAACCCATAGAAATTCAAAGGGATTATAGCCCAGTATACTCTTTGTGGGTTGTATGTTGGAAAAGTTTTAGTGTTTTACAAGGAAATGTAGGTACATAGTCTTAAAGAAATCATGGAGGAATCAAGAATGCAGTAGCAGTATAGTAGGGTGACCCGACTGTATTATTAGAAGTTATTGTATGAAGTCTCTGCGCATTTGTATATTACAATACGGAAAGTGTTTTATACAACAGGTATTATTGCAAGAAGTGTTCGTGAGTTTTTGTCGTAGTCGTTTTTGTTAGTTGAGTGTGAATTATGATTTGTGGATTACTGTTATCTGTGAGGTTAGTTACTTTGAGACAGAGTTAAAGATCTATTTATTGTTAATGGTAATTATGCAAGGAAAGCAATGTATAGAGGTGTCTATTAGGTATAGTAGTTCACTACAATCTACTATTGTGAAAGCTAAATATCGAAAGTGCATGTACAAATCCCCACTAGAGGTACTAGTGAAGGAGAGCCTGTCAACTGTAAATAAAAAGGCCTCCTAATTGTAAACTGAGGACAAAACAATTAGAATTATAGACAGCACACATAAGAATTATAAATGGCTCACGTTGTTGATTTATGAAATGACATGGTCCACGGGGGATGTCCAGTCATAGTTTGTTTTTAACGAGATGTGGTTTATGGTTGACCCGACCCAAAATATCAATAAACACACAAAAATATTTTCCAGTACGTTACAGAATTCTCAAACTGAGTTTGTAATTTTACTTAAAAGCTGTTTCTTACTCACAGCTTCCAACAGTAAATAATACAACTACAAGCAAACCATCCACTTAAAGCTCCTCGGCACAGTTCACCTTTACTTACAAGCATTGTACCACCTACGCTAAACATAATAATACTTGCATTTATAAGTATAAGCATAATGTCCAGACGAAACTGTTGTGGTAGCAGCTACAGAACGCTATAAGAGTAAATAATCAAATTTATTTTGTGATAATTTTCAATATTTAACAAACTACCAGCAATGTGGACGACCAAATAAGGCATGCATTAATAAGTTTAGTATACATTTACGTTTATAAGTAGTAGAGGTAGCAAAGTGATTAGAAAATCGGAATTCTCATAGTCTGCAGGAATAACACGAAATAGTTCTACAGAGTTGATTGCACATGAATAAGCAGGTCTCTACTGTTGTACAAGCTAAAACTTTGTAAGGGTTTCGTAAGCAAGTAGCTCACTGGCCATGATAACTTCCTTAAGCTTTATGTTTATCGGCAATATCGGTAGAGTTGAAACTTTTACTATTAAAGTACGATATACTAGAGCTGTATATATTTACAAATCCTTTATAATCTGTTCCTTTAGAATATACTTTCAAAATCTATTGTTTTTCATTGCCAGTTTCGGTACTATTATAGAAGTATTATATTGTTGACGAAAACTTTTCTGTTTAACTGACTATATACTCAGAATTCTCAAAATTTTTGTTAGAAATTACGTTTACGTTTCAGTGTATGATCCATAATAATATGAATAAAAATATTGTTCTTAGAATAGTATGTAAAATTATCATAATGTGCTATAGATTAGGATAAAATGCTCTTAATATTTATTTTACATACATATAGCGTATGTAAACTACATTCAATTGAGAACTGAATTGAGCTTCAATCCATTTCTCAATTAGGGTGGCCAAACCTAAATACCAAACTCCTGAATCACCAATAGTCAGTTTTTGTTTTTATTTAATCCAAGAACTACTTACACGAAAGTACGAATGAAGAACTTTTTAAAGAAAGTGTGACAAAAGGACAATGAATTGAATGAAGGTGACAAAGCAGGAGAGGTATGTAATTTTGGTCACCCTTGAGTTTTGTGTGGACTCGAACCAGAAGTCAGTGTATACCTTCTCGAGATGATCCGGAAACGGACGCGGTGGTAGAATTGGATGAAGAATGATGTGGATGAATGAGCCCAAGAGCTGCAGCAGCAGCTGCCGCCACAGAGGAAGCATGTTGTGGGTGTGTGGCCATGTAGCCACCACCGCCACCCACAGGAGTCGTGGCTCCCATCATCATTTGGTTGTAGTAGTTGTCCACACACATACCACCACCAACAAATCGCCACAACAATAACCATCACTTTTTCATCCATTTAACAATCAACATTTAACATAGATCAAGAGTAAGCATCTACTAGTCTTGTAGTCTAGTTTAATCAACATTTCACTCTCAATTCCAATTTTATAATCCTAATTCAGCCATGAAAACATTTAGAAGCATTAAACATGGATTTGGTATTCGTGTCGTCATACAGTGGTATTTTTGCACGTGTGTATTGTATTGTGTCATATAAACACAGAGAGAGAGGAATGCTAATAATAAGTCTACATAATTCTTTTGTTTCTCAAATGTTTGTCTCAATTTTCTCTAAACATAGGTAAGTTTATATACCTACATAGTATAGTGTAGACTGTAGAGTAATGAAATGTACTGGGCAAGTTGTAGCCAATTTGTGTACAATGTACATGTGATAAGATTTCTCTGAACTAAGTATACTATGGTAAAATAATGTAAATTTTTTGACACGCACAGTACGAATAAATTATGATAGCCCTACTATGAGTACAATTAATTAAACATTGAAAGAGCAGGCTGATGTTGTAGAGTCAAAAAATGTATAGTATAGATAATAATGAAATAACATTGAGAACATTGAATGAAGCTTAGAAAAGCCTGACATTCACCCAGAGAACATTACACTGCATGCAGGAGGTCATGTTCACATCTTTCAATAATAACTATTGTAAAGATAATGAAAATCTAGTATAATATTTAATTTGTGCTTTGCTTATCAACTTGTACTTAACAGAAGTTCAAAAAAGTCGGGTTTAATACTTACCAACACCGTGGTAAGGCTGAAGAGCGGCTGCGGCTGCAGCAGCACTTGCCGGGTAACCAGCAGCGGAATGAAGGGCTGCTGCGGCGGCGGCTGCTACGTCTCCATTAGGAATACCTTGACCTAAAATCCCCGGCGGTAAAACGTCAACGTACAGTATTTGTCCATCTGAGCCATGGTGAGCTCCACCATGATGTGAGCCGTGATGTGGACCATTGCCTGCTGCACGCATATCTGGTGAGCCTTAGTTAAAGTTTTCCTCATGATAATTGCATCGATTTACGTGTAAACTACGACTAAGAAAGAAATCAAATCAATTTAAAAGGACAATCATACCGTAACCAGACGGAGAAGTAAGCCCGTTGTAGAGATCATTCCCATTGTGATGCCCGTGATGACCTGATCCAGGACGAGCGCCGCGACCAAGACCACCTGTAAGTTATATACTTCATTGCTCACGACTAACATTTGTGTTTCGTTCTAACGGTAAAATTGTACCGGGTGTGTTGCTGCCGTGTCCACTTGAATTGATTCCATTAATTCCAGCTGCTGCCATTAGATATGACGGGTTTCCTCCTCCAGCCGCAGCTGCTGCCACGGCGGCTTGCTGGTGTGCAGCAGCCATTAGAGCCGCCTTAACAATTCGGTTACATAAAAATTAATCTCTGAATTTCACCCGGTGTCTTTAAACGCAACTAAAAATTAATTCGGGAGAAAGTTGCAATAATTTATGCTAAAATAAGCTCATGTAGTACCTGTTGTTGCATATAATGTTGATAAGGACTGTTGGCTACGGCGGCCGCTGCGGCTGTAACACTGTTGTAGGGACTGAACACATGAAAGGGATTGATAATTCCTCCGCCTGTCATGGTACCCGCCATCTGTTGCATCCTCCGAAGTTGACGCTCTTTTTCGGTGTCAGCAAATTTGACTACTAGACTTGACGAGGCTCCCTGTACATATAAAAATAATTAATTCGAAAATAATTGCATAGACAAAACTCACATAGAGTCGTCCTTCATATTTTATATTGCAATATTGCAATCCATCCATCAAACGAAAATGATTTAGGCACGTAGGTTGTTGAGTGGCTGTACACAACGAGCTTAGACAGACATATGCTGTCAAAAGGAAACCTTTGCAATCTTTAATTAAATCACAAGCCGTGTGCTCTTCGGTTTTCACAGGTCTTTTGCTTTATAATTAATATTTTCAAGCACTACCTTTTAGTTCATGTATGAGCTCATATCTTGCCTTCAGGCATTAATATTATCTTTGTCTGTCTCTAAGGATATCTCTTATAAAGATGAGAGAACGATTTTAATTTCATTATTCAGTGTATTAATATGATTACATAACCAGATGTACTTACCTAGATATATCATGCATCTACATGTCATGCATCTACATACAATATGAATGCGAATGATTCATTCATTACCTATGTACTTTCTACTTTGCATCTAGGTATATGCACTCCCGTTTTAAATCATGAAAGTATAAAGATTTGGTTTCTGTTGCCTGTGCAGGGTGGCCAGTTTTCCCCGTAAGGCTGAACAACAACAACTACACAGAAGCCAGTGGAAAGGAACCGAGAAATGAAATATCATTTGAGAATAAATGACTGTCTAATGAGACTAATTCCCATCTTTGTGACCAACATTGGGAGAAGAGCTGAACAAAAGTGTTCTTTTATCTCTGGTGAATAGGTGACTATACTGACGTTGATTACACTACTCCCACAACAAAAAGATTTCCAACAGTTGAAACCTAAAAAGTAATACTGTATATTGAATACAATATTCGCTTCCAGTATACACTTTGCATGAATGTATTGATTTTTGAAAGTCATACTACGTTTGAAGCGGTGTGAATTATTTAGATTCATCTCTACCTGAGGCTGTAAATACATTATAATTCCCCACTGAGAGGAAAAGATTTTGAGCACCCTTGCTTGCCATGCTAATTTAATAAGAGTGCACAGTGCTTTTGGAAATGGAGTTCGGGTGTGCGTACTATTCATCTTGTCTCGATGAGTATACGTACACATGGCTGGAAATGTCAAAGTGAGTGTAAACATAACTACAGCTATTGCCTAGGACTAAATATGAGATGAAGAGTAAGCTGTTGTAAGTAAGTCTGGTTTTGTTAGCATATTGAGCGGTGGAAGTGGAGTAGGGAGTGCAAAGTAAGTTGGCTTTTATTTAGCTGGGCTTTTGCTGGTTGGGTTGCACGTAATCTGAAGGTTCGGAGATGGCACAAGCACACAGCTCATCTCAAGAGAATAAGTTGTTCCGTTGCCTAGTCACATGGAGCCTCAGCATCAGCAGCCAAGCCAAGCCACCCGACCAGCAGCTAAATACAAAGCATAAAGCCTTCTTTTGAGCACATCGTCACAGGTAAAGAGCACAGAGGAAACGCAGACGACTTAAGTTGGTTTTAGCCAAAGCTTTCATTTTCTCGTCTTGCTTTCTCCGCTCCTTCTCCAGTGTCAGATTCTTCTCCAGCATCCACTTCTCCAGATACTACCCTTCTATATTCTATACGTCTTCACATCACATGCCCAGTTCTACAAATACTTCTTCACACACTACAACTTTGCAAATAATACATAAATACGTTATAAGTAAGTAAGTAATGGTTTGGTAGCTAGAGTTGGAGTAGCAGGAGTCGTTTCATCGAAAGAAGAATTCTACCAGTTGTTCTTGTTCCTGCTCATAATATAAAACTTGAGTACATAAGAACACATCAGTATTATATGCATATGGATGGAGTATTTGCACCAGTGGTTTGGTTCTCTTATGTATATTGCTTTGCTATGCTACTATGTACACAATAGTTTGTGTATGTATGTATCTAGGTATGCTCTTCTGCGTAGTTGAGACTGGCATGCGCGGGGGTTATTCTGTATTGGTTGTTCAGTTCGGATCGGATGATTGTATGGAAGTCGTTTCTTTGGTAGTCAAGTCAGCGGAAGCTGAAGTGAGATCAATGGGACATCCAGGGACGACAAGACAACTTCAACCACTACCTTCCCCCTTAAATTACACTCCGCGTGCTTTATCTCCATCTCATCGCTCCAGCCAAAGACTTTTACTACTACTTCTCCAGCACTACTATGTATTACTGTACTACATAGGACTATGGCTCTGAACACCTCTTCTACTTCTCCTTTGCTCCTTCCATGACTTCTCCCACAGACAGTTCAACGTTTTCATCTCTGTCTCCGCCAAAGTCATTCTCTCTTGATGTGCACTGCACTGCTTTCACACACAGTGGATGATACGACATAATATAATACGACTACGCACACACAAGAACGACGTATGCTAACAAGGAACTGTCTCTATTCACTTTCTATTGACAATTCTCTATTGTTAAGGTAAGAAAACCCCAGCCGCGCTCCCGTCGAATTTAACTACTCAAGACGAGTCTCCTATTCTTTACTCTCCATTTCATAGCATCCATCCTCCTAGTCCTTCTCCAAGATTTATTATAGCAACTATTATGCACTCTCTCCAGGAACACAGGTTCCAGGAATAGTAGCCAGCTAGTTTAGCTGTAGGTAGGTACTCTACATAGTTTGCACAATCTATATTGCACAGTATGTCTACATTACAGTATTCTTCATGCATGATAGGATACAAGCTGAGTCTTGTTGTGCCTCGACTTATTATTATTGTTATATAAAGCTGTGGAGCATTCATAACTCCTTTGTGAAATCATGATGGCTCCATTTTCTGCTAGGTAGCTTTATTATGTGTCCTGATTGTGCTAAAATGATAGACAAATGAGCCTCTTACCGGCATAGTTGTACTTCCGTGTAGACTATTGATTGCAGATTGGGCTTCCGAATGAGTTCCGAATTTTACAAATGCACAGCCTGCAAAATTAAAGGTAAAGGTGTGTTTAGTTAGTGTAAGTAATTGGTTCCCACACACAGCATAGCATAATACATACTACATACAGCTACTATCATACAAAATTAATGGTTATGCCTCGAGTAGCATAGAGAGATTGCACTTTTACAGCTATTTGTGTAGTGATGTTCACTATGTGTAGTGTCTACCTTCACGAACTCACAATTAGTAGCATCTAATTAGCAAATGTACTACTTAAGAGTAGGTACGAGTAGTGTTAATATTCCTAATTTGGAAAATCAATGGACGAGCCGTGTTGCACGAAATCCGACGTTTTATAGAGTGTGAAAGCTATTCTAAGTAGATCATTTAATTAAGTGGTTTGGTGTGATAAACTGAACTATCTGTGGGACATAAACTATTTACGAAGAAGAAGAAGAATGAAGTACATGCTCAGACTCGAGAATTTCTTATTCACTTGACTGAATTGATTTAACATGTTGCAATTCAATTCAGTAATGCTACTAGTCTATACCTAGACGAAAAAAGTGCACTAGTATTGGTAAGTCTTAGTACACGTATTTTTGTCGGTGTGATTTATACTTTTTGGTTGCGTGTGCTGTTCATGAGCACGTACATTGTTTACTTTGACCTTATCTGTCTGTACAGACTACTGCACTCCTACACAGCGATACACTACAGGTGGTCAAATAATGATTCCTGATTCACGAAATTCTTCAATAGAGAACGAAAGAGAGAGAGAGAGCTTGTGGAGTCTATTGCAGTGTATCTTTTACACCGAAAATTTGCAAGAGCAAACTATCCTACACCGCACAGCACATAATACTCCTCCATGATTTTATTGGCCAAAAAACCGAGTTGTGTTTCAACATTGTATGTATGTAAGTAACTAAGGATTTCAGCAGCCATGTTAATTAGAAGTGGCTTAATAAACTTTGTGTTCTTATTGGATAAAATGGAATGAATACTCGAGTAGAATGTGGCAAAGCACTATATCTCCTCCACAAATATATTTCAAGTGTATAATACGTATGCCTACATAGATATAAAGAATATATTATGTAAGTGTACATATATGCATACCAAAAGTTTTTATGGACTGACTAGGTACATGGAGTAGTACTTCTATATATTTCTCCAGCAGTAGATATGATAAGAGTGTAAACTGATGATGAAAAGAGTGGTATATAGATAGAAATAGATTAGATTTCACCCTGCACGTTTCGATTCAGAAAGTTGCTGGCTGTGGAAATATCGATCTGCACATTTACACAAGCCTTTCCTTTGCTTCTCTTGTCTTGTCTATACATTCAACCCACACGACGCTTGCAACGAACTGTACACCGTCATACAGATATGTAGGCCTAGCCTTGCTCTTACTCAGAACAGCCAGAGTGGTTGTGTGTACACCAACTACATAGCAGTCAAAGCAACGACCAGCTTTCAGCTAAAGTATTACTACATTGCTCTCAGTGCTGTGGCTCTGAGCCCATGAGCCTTCTTTCTTTTCGCTCCCTTCGGTTCGTCATTTTGGTTGCCAGGAGAATTCCGGGTATTACCCACGATGCCTCCCGTTCTACAATTATGCTTAGGTAGCTCCTTCTCTCTCTCTCGCTCTCTTTCCTTTTCCCAACATGTAGTCATAGCGTGCACCATTATATAAGTACATCCTTCGTGTACCACCACCACCACCACCAACTAATACATGCTAGTACTCTCCAACTCTATTGCTTTCCCCTTCCCATAAGTTTCCCCTATAAAAAAACTCTTCTACGATTCTATTTCCCTTTTAGTATTATTAAACTAAGTGTATAGCTAATATATTTATAAGGGAATTTTGGAAGGGAATTTTGTGTACGTGTTCCGTTTCATATCTGTGTGCAAGGATCTCCCTTATATAATATTTAGTTCTAAATGTATCTCTGTGTCTGCACTCTGTACTTATATGTTTCTAATTCCATTATTATGGTTTTGCTTTGTTTGATAGTATATCTACTAGTGTATAGTTGTGTGGCCAGAGATGTAGGTATGTATATTGTACAGTGAGCATATGATTACAACACGAATCGGAGTGCAAGTTGTGTTGTGGAGGTTTTGCCTGTTGTATTCTGTAACGTCAGACACCTGCCATGTCACCAAAAGAAAGCAATGTTGTATGGTATAGGTACTACGTGAATGTAATGGAATTCCAAAAGACCTTTTAAACCCCGATGTACAGTTACACAACTCCAGAAAGCTCATTGCTAATGCATTTATTCGAACATTTGCTTTATGTATTTATATTTTCACACTGGTTTTGATCTCTTGGCTTACCTAGACTCTTTCCTCTTCCATACTGTTGGAAAAGAGAAAAACCGGGCATTGTCATCTCTCTGTAGCAGGTGGTTGTTCTATTATTCTATGTGTGCTTTCCCTTTGAGCCTAGTTGTTTTTATGTACATCTCCATAAAACAGGATATTTATTATCACATTTCAACCATTCTGTGGTTTACGAAAATGACTAGCGTTTCCGACTATCTCAAAGGTTTAGCTATGAGCTTACCGTAAGATCTACCTACTTGATGGAAATGACACGTTTTGCTATTAGCTTAACGAGAATTGTTTTCTACTCAAGTGTTTAAATACTACGCGTACTTAGAATAAGTAGTACGGAGGAAAAATCTTTTACCTTTAGAAGTTCCGTCAGTTCCTCGGAGAATTGTACACTCTTCAATGGTTCCATAAGGTGAGAATAAAGATTTGATATCCTCTTCTTTTTGAGACTTGCTTAACATTCCCACGAAAAGTTTACGGTCCTCTATTGAATAGAAAACACATTACATGCATTACACAATACTTTTCAAAGCCCTTACAGTCTAGGAGCTTACCAACATTATCATTTTTAACAAATATTTCAGGAAACAAACACAAAAAACGAGAGATATTTTTAGTACTTAAAATAGCTAGTAGGTATAGGTATGTGTAGAAATGAAGAGAAAAAAGGAATGTGTACTTACCGCCGCGGTTATCAGAGTCCGCTGGTTTCACTTGAAGAGGACGGTTCATCTGCTCACAGCAAAGAATGAATTAAGAATTGTAACTACTGAAACTTGTCTATGATAGGTTAGAATTATGTGTTCTCTCTGTTTAGTATTCATTCACTGATATTGTAATGTTCAGGTGTATAATTTGTGTGAAAATGTTGGAAAGTGGTTTTACACACGTATATTATTATGCACTACACTTGGAATTCCCAAACTGCTCATTTATTATTAGGGACAAATGTTCAGAGCAACAAGTATTTATTGTAGGAGATACTGATAGTCTAGTTGTGGTATTCGTAGTGTATGGAGTACGTAGTAGCACCTGAAGCTTATTGCCACACAGTCTGTTTGTGTATGAACGTGAACACAAAGTGTGTAGTGGTTTAAAATAAACTCAAGGTGCGGTCCCCGCAGTTATAGTCAATTCAGAACCAAGACGAAGAAAGTGCAGCACTTGCCACATGAACAATGGTGTGAGTACATGAACCTCTCATCAACAACAGTACTCCAACTTTTCTGCGTCTAAGTTGTGCTATGAGTACTTGTCGTTTGTTTGTACCTTGTGTGTCCCTACATACAAATAGGACGTGTGTATGAGCTCTAGTCTTTATCTGTCGTTTTTATCTAATGAAGAATGTATTGAGACAGCGAGAGAACGGAGCTGGAGCAGGTTGTGACGTTGCGGGTGACACTGGAGAATGGGCAACTCTAGGTTTCGTCCCTCTCACCATGAATAATGAATGTTGACCGAGTTAGTAAAGTAAAAGTGTTAAAGTTGATAGAAAAAGAGAAAGCAACAGATCTGCTGATGCTTGTCCGTGCAACAGGCTACAATAAGTGAAAGTTCAGACATTGCAACCCATACATAAGTAACATAACATAGCTGACTTTAGTCACATCGCACACACTTTCCCTTCCTTTTATTTTCTGGGAGAGTTGTCTGGTCTGATGGTGGCCACGGGAATCATAGCTTGTCCTAACCTATCTGCTTGTTCCAGCCTGGCCTGGCTGCCACCTCGATGGACCCCACCCAGAGGACACACCTATAGCTTCCTCTGCTCATGACCAAACTCTGAACTACACTCCAACCAGAACCACCACCACGTCTTCTTTCTTAACTATAACTCTTCCTATCTCAAACTCCCGGTAAGTCTCACTCGCCCTGTCGCATACTCTCTCACATTTCTATCTCTATTTCCTCTATACTTCCCACACACACACACAGTCCACATACCCAAACACGTAGCAATACTCACTCTATGTCTGTGTCCATGTCTCTACGTCCTATTCAAAACCCAACCGTTCTTCTTTAACATGTCTTTTTCCACACTCTTCTAGAAGATACGCAGATACGAACTATGACTTGAAACCAAAACGAAAGGCTGGTGGAAACCGGGCATTCACGTACATATAAATACTAATGCAACATAATAATCATAGATATTGTATACTGACGTAGTTTGATATGCTGAGTAGATGGGTACTAGAGAACTGGCAGAGCGTGGCGTACTATGTAGTAATATGTGCTCATCTCATTCCGGTTTATGTGCGAGGAGACTCTGTATGTAGTAATGTAAAGTATAGCACCTTGCAACGTCAGTTCCCTTTGTAAACCTGCTCCTCGACTCTATCTTTTAGCTTTGAGCGGACTTCTCTTCGTATAACGTTCTTCTACTTCCAGTCACTCAGCTCTCTTGTTTCCTTGACGGCAATCAGGCGGTATGCTTTGCCGATCCCAACCAACAACCAGAGAAGACTTGGGAACTTTATAACCACTGTGAATCACTCTCTATCGATCTATTGCATTACCATGTTTATTCGCCAGCTAGTATGTACTCCGCCATGTAGCTCCAGCACTACATCTTCCAAACTCTACCTGTTTCTCGTACAGGGTTCTCAATATTGCATTCTACTCCCGTATTCCAATCGCAACAAGAATTCATACACTTCCAAAGAATAACACTATATCAGCTGTCAACAAAAGTTTCCTACTCGGAAAACTGCTATATGCCATGATGTTCATCCAGCTCCCAATTAACTTTTCATACACTGTCATCACTTTTCAGATATATTATTCAAACTGAGATGCAATTACATTCGCTTGAGTTAAGAGTAGGATTAAGAAGCTATAATACAAAAGAGCTCTATCATACAATTCTTAGTGCGTTGGTTATACTGGTAAAAATAAGAGAGATAGCTAAGTAGTGATACTTAGCAATACTTAAAAGTAATCATTTTTGACTGTATGATGATTTCCACGAAATATTAAAGAGGAAATATTAAGCTCTCTTGTTTTCTAAACCTATACTTTATTATGGACTGACTTGGTCTTCTATACCTAATGGTGGCAATTCCTTTGAGGTACAGGAATACATAGTTAATGTCACAAAGCTCTAGCCCAACATGCATTATTGTAATTGGAAGTTCCTAATGAAGTTTGATAGAAAGCGGATTACTGTATAATGTATGTAACTAATAATAAGTAATGTACTTATGGATCGATATTAGTTTCCTTCATCGTTGCTGGATAATTTGCGTTTTTCCAGAAGCCGAGTCTAGTTATTGACGACTGAGACGAACATTAAGTATGAAAACAAGCTGACGGGTTTCTTGTAGGAGTGGTTTCATATTATGTATGTTGATAAGACGAGGCTATTCACCATACTTAACAGGTTGTTTTACATTTCCCTAACCTTCCTTTACCTTAGCTTACGAATGAAACGACACTGTGTATGCTACTAGAGTATGCATTCAGCAACACACCCACACACGCCATGAAGAATATGTTCCCGTATATTAGCACGAACTACCACCACGAATCCGATTCCCCTGATAGACTCCATTCGTTCGAGATACACAATGCTGCCTACTTTTGTGTTACGCTCTCTGTTCTAGTAAGCTCTAACCCATACGCAATCTGAGTTCTATTTGTTTCTGTAACTACAACCAACCAACTTCCGTCCCTATTGCTTTGAATTAATGCCTGGACTTGTACTAAATCTTCTCCTTTTATTTACATATGTGCATTCAATGCTTAAACCATCCTTTCATCAGCATACATACATGCAAACAATTCTGATTGAAATGTATATCATATGTTATGTGTCCTCTCCTTGCTGCCTAGTTAAGTTATTGATTAGATTTCGATCGACATAAATCAAAATGGCGATGCATAACACACACATCATCCAACATTCCTTCTCTCCCCATACACACAACCAAATGATCACATGCATAAAAGACCACTGCCTCACACAAAAGATGCTAACATGAGACATTTACAAAATATTCTCTTACAATTTACTGTTATCTGTACCTGTATACATCAAGTTTCAATTTCAAATTATTTTCTTAACATTACAGTTTATACAAGTGGGCATGTGTATAGTTAACCTTGTAAAAATCGAATTATTAATTGCTAGTAATACACAGTAATTTTTTAACGGTCAATTGTAACTTGAAATAGAAAAGTTGTGTTTGTGACAATTTCTCCCGTATGTATCAATTATTACTGGTTCCCTTACTACATTTATTACTTCATTATTATTTCACTGTTAGTGTTACTACATTGGTTTAGGTATATGCAACAGTGTATGTGGCTTATTTAGTGCTACGTAAGATTTCGGCTGTATATTTTCTACATTAAGTTGGGGATGGATTTCTTTTTGCAGTATTTACACTAAAATCGAAAAGGTTGAATCGCTGTCTTCTATTTTGGCTACCAATTATGTCTGGTGTTGTTCAAGAGAACAGAATATATTAATAGTATTCATTGATACCTAATAGTAATAAATAGAAGTTCTGCTGTGCTTTTTCTGTCTACAGTATAAAAGTGAGAAGTTTACTATTAGTAATAGTTGTAGGCTACTCGTATATGACTAGTATGTAGTAGTGAAGCTGGTTTACATTATGAGATATTTTTAAAAATACATTTTTACAGCTTTTTACGTAAACAAAGCAGATCTCTGCTCCTTTTGCCGGATTCAGTTACGCTGGATAACACTTAAACACAGACAGTCTATCTGTGAGTCTGTGACTGTGCCCTGCAGAGGAGAACAGAAGACCCAGACCAGTATTCTTTCTCATCAAATAAACATTCCGTCTTGTACAAGTTGAGTAATACAAAATCAACTTGCGTTTTATCTTCACTACTCCTACTACGTGCTCTAACTTCACTACAAGGAAAGTTCTTTCTAGTTCTGCGGGTGCAACTCATGTTCTTTGAAAGTGCAGATTCTGTGCATTTAACTACAGTCACTAATCTCACTGTTCATTTCTCATCATTTAAAATGCTCAAACTACTCCTGTACAAACTAACCATAAAGAAAGACCTAAGTAGTATATTCAACTCTCAAACGCTGAATACTACTTACACGTAAATGCATGTAGTTCTACACCATTATATCTCCCGTATAACATTTCCTCCTTGATCTTAATTTTGAAAGTTATACAACCAATGTCCCTAAGCCTGGGTATACAAAGTAAAGAATCACTACAGATTCTACATAGGTTGTATTATACTAGTAGCTTATAGCTAACCTTTTTTATCATTTACACTTATTAAGACTTTATCAGTTGTATATATAGTAGAATCTACTTTTAGAGCATGCTTTAAAAAATATGATGAAACCTGCTTTAAAAATTCGAAAGAAAATTCACTGAAAGAAAAAACCGAACAAATCCGAACAATAAATTTTTGTTAGTGAATTAAATATTTTTTAAATGTTAATAATTAGGTAAAAAATAAAATTTTAAATATTGAATAAACTTATTGTTAGCTTGTAAGGAATATTTTACACATACTACATAATATAGTGGTATTAACTGAAGGATAGACATGGAGGCAAAGATTTTTACGAGTCATACCTCCTAGAAAGACATCTTGAAGGAATACAAACGGCTGACCCTCCAGAAAAGTGTATGCTGATGAAATTGCAATTTGAGTATTTAGTAGTAGTAGAAGTGATGTAGTAAAATGAGTATAGAAATATTGTTGATAGAAAATATGTACTGTGAAGTTGAAATACTTGACAGTTACTGTGACTAGATAGGCAATGAAAGTATTTATAATTTTGTTTTTAGTTAGTGACACAGGTAATTGATAAATGCAGCTCAGTTGACTAGGAGGTAATATATCTCTGTGCTTAGTTACATGTAGTTGTAGTGTAGGAATAGTCAATTGATAGAATTTATGTAGATAGGTAATAGTTGTAGAGAACACAGAGGTCACAGATCAAGAAGTTGGGAAACTTCACTTTTGCTTTTATTGTAATGGTGTTGTCTGCCTTTGTAGCACGTTGTAGTAATTACGTTCTTAATTTAGTTCTTTGGCTATTTGTATAATGTGAGGTTTGATTTGCTATGTCACAACAGATGGATGAATGGATGATTCGTATGTAATTGCAACAAGTTACTTCCTTCAGTTCTTCTTCTAAAGCTTTTGTGTTTGTATATATAATATGTGTGTCCTAGCAGTAGTAGAATCTCCTGTATGTAGTACAATGCTAGTAGAACTATTACAAGTGACTATGTGTATGCATTAAGAATTGTATCCTTTCTTTATCTTGGTGTGTTGAAAAATATTTCACTTATTGTTATTATACTTTTGCTATGAAGATGATTGTATCGTACTCAGACTACGAAATTTCTCTATATCCGCCAGTTTATAAATTCATAGTAGATTAGACAGGCAACTATATGCACAATAGTGTAATTACAGTGTGTAGATAAGTACTGCTATTATGTAGTAGTAGTATTAGTAGCGGTATACAGTTGTGTTGCGTAATGAAAAATATGTTGGTAAAAATCTGTTGAGTTGTTCTATGTTTTAGATTTGCATTTGCATAAGAATCTTTGCCTATGCACCTACAAGTAAAATTGGTTTGTATCAGAAGTAGTTATAGCAGGTAGTTCTTTTATAGTTTTGGGGAATCTGTTTGTCTGACTATTTTGATAAGAATTCGTAGTTATATTATTGTTGACACTTCTTGCTTAGCTTTTAATACGATTTACTTTGACGATTTCACTTAATGAATTATATTATTGTATATGAGTAGTACTAGTAGATTTGTACTACTATTACTGTGTGAGTTGTAGAAGAGCTTATTCTACTCGTATTGTGTCCGTATTGATTAGGTTCGTTTCCCTAGAAGTAGCCGTGCTTTTCCTACGTAATCGTATCGTATATAGACAGACTTCACTGTTACAACTAGGGAATGCTCTTTGCTTTTGGTTCTGTTTCTTCTCCTTCTCTCTTATCTGTACAATGTTCCTCGAGTTCCTTCTTTCGGAATTCCTCGGATATGTAATGTTGAAGAACGCACGCAGTTTTCTCTTAGTTACTCTACTCCTACAACATTCGTGAGCCGTGTATTCATGAATTCAATGCATACACGACAACACACTAGTCCTCCAACTTGCAAGGAAACTGGGATTCAATTCCCAACCTATCTCCTCTCAAACCAATACGTAATATACATCCTAAGTACTAAAACATCCACAATACCCGACTACCACACACCTAGCACCTACACAATATACACATGGACTATCATTTTCACTTTTCACACCGTCTTCTTCTTCGAACAAAATATTCTCCAGCACATTCTCTATACTCCATTAAAACTCTCCTCAATAATATCCTGTCCTTTGTATAGACCTTCGTTAAGTTCCCACACTTTGTAAGTGTAGCAGTGTTACTATTACTACCACTTCCCTTCATATACACCAAAATAAGCTCCAGCAACCAAATACAAGACTACCATTACATACATTGTCTGGTCTGGAGTTACAAGTAATTTATTTCCTTTCTAAATGGCCATTCTCTGGAATCTTTCGTTTGTATTCATTTGCTTTGTTCAAGGAATATGTCACTGTCAGTTGAGTCTTACTGGAAATCTTTCTGATATTGTTCCACTTTATACGTGTCCAGTAAAATACAGTAGCAAGAAAACCTTTCACTCATTGCACACCCCTTGAATAACTAAATAGCTTACACATGCTAAAGTAAATACAATGATAGACACTTAAGAGAATGAACACAAGAGCATTTTATACAAGAGTAAACATACATACCCCAGGAAGAACATGTTTGTCATGTAAAGCCCTCTGAGCCAAAACAGCGGATTCCTTATGGACGTAAGTGAGAAACGCACAGCCTGAATAATAAATAAACAAATAACATAAACAAAGATTCAATGTCCATCCCCCGATTCCCAATAATTCACAGGTTGTATTTGTATACTACACTAAATATAGACACAAAGTGTGACATGCACATTTTATAATTACAACAAAAGCTTGTATTGTATTATAATGTAAATCGCCTCCGGTTTTAGCGACCTCATTCATTATTTACTTGCGAATTCGTAAATGTATTACTAAAATACAAGGCAGGTCATAATATAAGGTATATACATGTGTACTATAGTACTATCCAAGCATAAATACCCGAATCGAACCGTGCAGAGACTGATCGTTTGCGGGAAACGTGCAAAGATGGAAAGCAAGTGATAAAGCAGATAAGTGTTGGATTGGTTGGTGATAAAATGAAACGGGTAAATGGTCAGTTATCCGGGTGAGAGAGAGAGAGAGACGGGTTTAGATGTCTGTGTCTTACCTTTATGTATTCCGGTGAGTTTATCTTTGAGTATGGAAAGCTCTAAAATAGGCCCGTAAGGGTCGAACAGAGGTTTGATATCATTCTCTGACAAGTGTCTAGGGATTTGTCCGACAAACAACTTGATGCGACTTTCTCCATTCTGCTGCTGTTGCTGTTGCTGAGTGATAATTGCAATCTGCTGCATCTCCTGTTGCTGTTGTTGTGCTTTCTCGTACATATTTTTACTTATCTCTTATGTATTTCAAAATTTCAATATACTTTGTGTTTTTGTTCCCTGTTTGAAGAATCCCACCTGGAGGAGGGGGATTTAATACTATTTTGTATCTTGTGACTGAAGTTTCGAAACGATTGAACTCTCTCACTCTGTTTCTCTACCTTTTACTATACTAGCATTGTATTAAAAAAATAAATTACTGTTGTATCATAAGTAAATCTATGTATAAATTGTATTGTGTTTTGGCGAAGCTGTTAAAGCTTTGAAGATGTGTTTAGTTGTATTTGGATTAGCTAGCTCTATGTATAATAGTATAGTATAATAAACTAATAATATCTTGTAGATCTCTGTTGTAAAAACGTTAGTGAATGGAATAGTAGTAGTTTGGTTTGAACTTTGACTAGAAAGTGACTGTAGTGTGTAGTACGTATTTGTATCGTAGTAGTTGTATGTAGTCGAAGAACTAGGTATATCTGTTTATATATGTATGTAGCCTAATATATATGGTCTAGTAATACTTTTGTTCGTTGCGGTTGCAAATGCAATGGAATATTTTGGTGCCTGTCAAGTCAACTATGGTTACAAAAGTGTCAACTGGACTAGAGATAGATATTTTGGTATAGTTTAAAATTTCTGCGAAGACTGTTACTGTAGTTTAGTTAGTTATAGTAGTTAGTTAGTTTGTGACTGAGTATAAATAGAATAGAGATTTGTCTGTGGTGATTCTTTGTGATTATTAGTAAATGTGTATGTATACGTTTGTATGTGTTTAAGTAGAGTTAATGATAGTGAAAAATACGTTAACGAGACTTGGTGGACAGGACAGATATACAAGATACAAATACAATACTCTACTTCACTTGACTTGACTTGACTATGGAAAGGACGACCATACGAAACAAACAAATACGAATGACGAAACAACACTGAAGGGCTTTCCCGTCTACTTCCCCCTTTTCTATGTTTCGGTGCAGTTCTCGCTCTTCTGTTCAGTCAGTTGAACTCAATGTGTATTTTCTATGAGTCATCGCTTTTCCTTCGTTTTGCCTGTTCGTTTACGCTTTTGCTCCCTCTTATTCGAACTCAGCTTACCGTTTTCGGTTTTAGGGGTTTATGCCACTCGTCGTCGTCCTCGTAGTTACACAGCATCAGATACGGGGAAGTTGGGCTCTACTACACAACATTCTCTTCACCTTCACCAGTGCAGTCTATGGAAAATGTCCTCGTAGTAGCTATGTGACTGTTGCCACCCCCGAAGAAGAAGTGCTTTACTCTCTGCAGCTCTCCAGCCTTATAGCAGCTAGCAACAACCCTCTTCAGATTACCCGTGTCAGCCAAGCCACTGGCTCTTTTCTGCATTGCTCCTGATTGTGATGCCATATTATAGAGATGTTACAACTACTAGCCGAGTCCACACTGTCTCACTCGTGCTCCTATGTGTGTGTAGTAGCCCTACAAAAACGCGTCGAAGTGCAAGAAAGCATAACACACAAAGATATTTTATATAGAATACTCGGAATAGAATGTACATACGTAGTAATCTCTGTCTCCGGTATACAAATCCTCATCTCTCTCTCTTAGTCTGGTCTGCGTGTGTTATGAACACTCACTCACACTCTCCACTCCATGCCTTTGCCTACTAGCAGTCTCACTCTCACTCTCACCCACCTTGCATTATTGCGTTCTTCGCTCTCCTATCATTTTATATGAGTTCTAGCACAGTATCTGTCTCTCTGTGTCTGTGCAATAACAATATTACACACGATGGTGTGCACACGATTATTATATCATGTAGCCAGGAGCCATGGGTAAAAGTGTGGTGGCAGCAATACGAGAATTGACGGTGACGGCTCTTGTATTCACTATTTTTCTGTTTAGACATACATATTAGACTGGATATTACAAGCACGGGTAGATAAGCTAACTGTCTGTCTGTGTGCGAGGAAGTCTGAGTGCGCCTTCCATTCTCCATCCTCACAATTTCTACCCTCTTCCTTCTCCGGCCGACTAATGCACCCTAACATTACATGATGCCAAGTGTCTCTATCTCTCTCATATGAAATGTGTGCGTGGTTTAGTTGATACAGACACATACTACTGGCCCGGTGTTTTGTCAGTGAAGTGGACCTATGCTATATACAGCAGAGTTGGTTGGAATTGAGTTGAGTCGAGCATGGTATACAAACAAGTTTTATAATAATAAGCTAAGTTTACAATTTCCTTTATTACACATGTCGTGAATGTGTATGGTCATAGTGATCCGATCCTGATATGTGTATGTGTTGTGTTAAGAGCGAGTAGATGTATCAGCTATAAAGATACGATGTAAATTATTATAGCACTGCATGTAACTGTAAATATTGAATGTTCCACCATCACTTTTGGCTATTTGTTACTCTATGATAAATTATACGTGTAGGGAAAAAGGCACGAGCATAGCATCAGCTTTATATTAGTTGTTGCAGATGCCACCGTACTATGTATCACAACTTCTGCTCACGAATCAATGCTTCAAAAGTTTTTTTTTATTCCTTTGCGAATTCTGACTTTTTCGATGTGTATAAAACATGGGCTATAGACTCCATTTCTTTTTTAAGTGGGAGAATCCATCTCTAGCAATCTCATCCCATCTTTTCGTATTCTGTCAACAAATCATTATGTACAAATACTTCAGGATGGATATCTGTACTTAGGTACATTATATATCTATTATATAATATGTATATCTACCCTGGTAAGTAATAAAAGTACCTACCTATACACACTTTCGATTTCAATTACCAGGAATCAATAATCATATGTACCCCCTGCCTTTTCAAAAGCACACGAAAACGAAGCAGTGTGTATATATTATATAAAGAAATCAATGAGAAGATCAGTACAATCAATGAGAAGAAGTTGAAAGCGAACTGATTCATCTGCATTCAAGTAGCAGAAAAGTCATTAGAGGAGTGTAAGGGGAATATTTTTGTAAAAACTCTTTTATCAGAAATTGTGTGTTGGAAAAATGAGTTGTGTGGAACTGACTGGGTGAATAGTTTTTATTGAAGCTGTGGAGTTACAAGACAGCAATGCAATAGCATCATAATGTGCTGCTAACGAAACAACCCCTTTTAATGAAAACGCTTTCGTTAGTTCTACTTGATATGATGCACTATTGCTTCGAAGTGGTTGATTTCTGTGCATGAAGTACTCACATAATGTAGTTGGCTCATTGTCATCCTATGTGTACTATGTGCACTGCACTGGCTTGCTTTTATGATATATGATTTCATTCATTTATTACCTATCTATCTATGTGTGTTATTAATGTTTATAGTAAGCAGTGTGTGTACATTTGGAGTTTAATAACGTGGGGTTGCACTGTGATAAATATAAAACTTGCTGTACTGCACATGACATTCTGTTGCTAGATTAATTCATTGAAGATGAGAGATATTTCAGTGTGTTGCACGTTCATAATACATTTATTGTAACATTGTTGTTTGCAAGTATCTGTATATAAGCGCTAAAAGGACATTATCATCATAATATCAGTGTGGTGGTGGTAACTGTTGTTGTGGAATTCGTAGTTAGTATATAAATGTAGTAGATACGTCTAATGTCTGTGGAATAAGTTTCAATTACTTCACTGCTACTCTACTGAAGGCAAACTGTGCTACTGTTTCTCATAATAATACTCATAGTATAGAAGTGTACACATAAAAGTGTATCCCATCATAGATTTCCTTTCTAGCAGAGTAGCTAATGTTTTGGAAGGTTAATGGATAATTATTGCAAGTGGTTACTGTGGCTATCTGACCATCAGGTATATTCTTCTTTAGCGTTCATTCTATTACACACAGCTTCTGTGTCCCACTCGTAACCCAATGTCATTTACATAATACTCTGAATAATAAATATTTCGGGCATGTGTTCGATTCAATGCATGTCGTATTGGAAGATGTTTGTATATAGGCATGTGCGTAAAGTTTACACTGAAGATGAGTTATAGCTATCCTTTGATAAATTCAATAACCTTCTGTACTGTAAACTGTAATGCAAGTAATTGTGTTAATTGATAGTATAATAAATAATATGCTAAATACTAGGTGATAATTTTCAAATCCAAAGTAAAACCAAAAAGGTCGTACTAGAAAGAAAGGTAACATAGCAAATTAATGCTCATCTTTCTGAAATATTTTAACAATCAAAACATATTACATACGCATCTATTAAGTATATTTCATTCTATTTCATAATGTAGTTCACAAAACAATTGTAGTTCATTTTACTGATGTTGCTGATTTACTCAACTTTGATCTTTAAACCCTGCTTGGCCATGAATGTGTGTAAAACGGGTTTTATAGGTTTTTGTAGGTGTAGGATAAAGTATAGGTACAGTATTTATAATGATTCTCTTTTACTTATAATAATAAATCCGTTTATCAAAAAATGGAACTTTGAGAAGCTGACTTAACCTGGTATAATAATAATATAAACATATTTTTTAGGTTTAAAGATTTAAAGATTTCGTAGGTAACCAAAGGTTAAGTAGTTAGTTTATAACTACCTAGGTACTTATAAAGTACTAGTTAACTCTTTGAGCAAGTGCAGTTGTGACTTTGTGACGGTAAAATTAGTACAATCTGTACATGTGAAGTATCAAAATGTCATCGACATCCCATACCAATGAAATGTTTACATCTTTGTGTTTTGATTTTTGTATCTAGTAATAACCAACAATAGCCAGAATTAAAATCTCTTTAAATGTCTAGGTATTTACATGATGTATTTACAGCCGTGAATTGATGTGCTGCCAGTGCTGTTTATTCACCAATAGTTGTGTCTGTCTGAAAACTTAAGTAGGTAAATGCATGATATTATTCAGGTGGATTTTGGTGAGAAATAATTTATTTAAACTGTTGTTAAGTAATGAAAGAGTTTGATGAATAGAGTGTGCATGTGTATGTATAATTAAATGTAAATCTGTTAGAGTATTTAGCAAGTGACAACAGTCATTGCGAAGTATTATGTCATTATTCAGTGAGGTTGTAGGAGCGAAGTGAAGTAGCCAGTTACTAGTTATACGGTTGTATAGATTCAACATGCAAGATTAAGAATGGTATATTACAGTGAATGAATTGTTTATGTACATATTATATAATTGTAAGGTATGTTATTGTAAAGGACCAAGGAACAAAAGTAGAAGACAGGGCACGTGGTAATTATATGAGTGAACAATAACGTTAACACAAGACAAGACAAGTAAGCAAACAATCAATTGCAATTGCATAGGCCGCATTTATTGTGATTCAAGAGTCCGCAATGTTATTTATTAGTAAGAACTCGAGAGGTACATCAAAAAACAGCTCTAACTATATACTCGAACTTACACATTACACACATACATGGAGTACACGGAGTGCTACATGCAGAAGGTGTCTCTCCGTCTGTGTCTCTCTCTCCGTACAACGAATATATTAATGAACATTAGTCGTCGTAAAGTGAGACGACTTTTATTTGTTGTCTATTACCTACCTGTGATAATTGCGTAACGCTCAGTCACTACACTTTTTATAAGTAAGAAACAAGGAGCTTGTAGTTGTGAGTAGTGAGTACAGTACAGATACAATGCGTTCTGTTTGCAAATGTCGTAAGAGCAAGGCAAGCAAAAAATACAGTAGCACACACAATGGAGTCAAACAAAACACATAGCAATTCACTCAGTAATAATAACTGAAGAATAATGAAAAGAAGACCACAATCTTAATAAAAAGCATTGCTATTGCTGCACAGAGAGTTAGATGACCATTCAGATCCCATGCCATTTGCCATACAATACAATCTAAAGCACAACACACACATACACACAATTTATACTTATTTCTTTACCTACTAAATTCTAGCCAGGGTTCCTTTTTCTTCACCATCATATCTCAAATGAACAAAATCCAGCATTTTACTCAAAATTCCAAACTTTTTTGAATAAATTTTACTTTTGTAGTCAAAATATATTTTCAAGCTAAGACATATCATATACAGATAATTCATCTTGAAGAAAAACCACAAAATATCTGCAAAAAATGTAATACAATTTTTTTGTGCACAAAGGTTAAAAAAACTAATGGTACTACTACCATTAAATACGTAAAAGGTAATTGCGAAATTTAACCGTGCATCTATCTTCCCATGATTTGTTCTGAGAAGAAGTTTTATAATTTTACCATGCGATTGAATTTGTGTGCATGAATTTCACGATCCTGTGTGCAAAGGAATTATAATAGCACACATGAAATGCATGTGCCTATGTACATAAATATATTATAAAGAGTTTATTTTACGACTATGGGATCTAAAGAAAGAGAGGGACAAGTCTACATGAATACGACACGATGAAGACAACCCTCAAGTAGTCAAGTCCATACAGTCCAGTCAGCAATTCTCAATGAAATGGTAATCTGTATTGAGATGGCGAGTGACAGGTTTTAGTGTATGGCTGAGACAATGACATTAATTAGAGAGACACATTTTTCGCATCTAATTCTCATTGTCAACTATTGCAGCCAATGGGGAACGAAGGTATCTTCTGATACATTAGTAAGTGCTTATGTGCTAGACCCATATGTTATTACACGATTATTATGTGGTTGTTAGAACTGCTGGTGTTTCATATGTGCGAAAAGAGCCTGATGATATTATGGAGTTTAACAGTTTCCCTTTCTAAAGGACTTTCGCACAGAAACTCCTTGCAAATAAATTAAAGAGTGCCAAAAATAGATGGGAGATGAGATGAGGAGAGTGCTAATTATTGTTTTCTCTAGTAGCGTTTCGTGGTCAATAGTATGGAGATTCATTTATTTATTTGCGTGTTTCTTCAAGTGTTACATGTTACAACAGAGCTTAATGAGCACTAATTGTAATTAAGTCATAAATCATAACTCTATTCTATGTACAAGTACAAAATAATCACAGACGAGTATTTCTAAAACTCACGACAAGACATTCCATTCAGCACAGATACAATACAATGTGAGACACGGTATTACACTACAATTTACAGTACAATACTAATTCAACGATAAGCTACACTCTTTAACATTAAATACGACGTAGACAAATGGTTTCCGATCAGACAGGCAGGACAGAATTCTTCTACTGTAAAGTTTGTGTTAAGACTTAAGACTTAAGACTGTTGTGTTGTGTGGATTGGATTAGCTTATAGCTAGACACATGTTTTATTTATACATATGTTACTACTACTATTGAAACTCCATTCAAATACTTGTTGTGTTGCTCCTTTAGCTGCTCTGAGCTTTATCTCTTGCTTAACTTTGCTTTGAATAAGTTTACAAATTCACATGTTCTCATATAAATACAAAATATTCCCATAGTGCATCACAAATACTAAAGTTTTTAATTCCTACATGGTTTCCTATATTGCACTATTTTCTCACGCGCACATTTGCTTTGTTTTTGTTCTCTTAGATTAGCTTACATGTAAAATGGATAGAATAACAGGGAATAATCATGCGATTTCAAGAAGGATTGTTTAAACTTTGATTAGTTTTGACATGAAAAGATAAAATTGAAGAAATCGAGGCTTCATCTAACTTAAATTAGTCATCTTACCTATTTTAATAATGTTAAGTACAAGAAGAAATGAGTTTGTATGTTGACGAAGAATATAATGTGCTCATTCGGAGTACTATGGCCGCTGATATACAATACTATACAATACTACTAGTGTTCATACAAAAAGAGACCTACTTACTTGTATTTGCTAATTAGTAGGTAGGTGGTAGAAGGAGTCTACCACTCACAAGTGCAGAAGAAGTTGAAGTGTGCTCAAGAAGAGCTCCTGTGTCGTCCCACAGATTTAAATGGGAAGGTTGGGGTTTGTAGCACGAGCGTACTTAAGTAACTCATCAGAGTCTTCGCAAACAAAGGCTTTAGCGTGGTAGCAAGCCACATCATGCCAGTGAATTCCATCTCCGTAAACGTTGTTCAACATTGCAAGACAACTTTCGGGTGTTCCGTTGATTTCAACTTCCGCGTTGTCTGGTTGCGGTTTCTTGTTGTTTCCGGTGTAGGACCAAGGCTGGAAACATAGTCAAAAAAATTAATTAATATTGCTGTGATTTTTGTTTGCAAAGTGTTGGGATAATGTAGGTCACAGGTATTAATGGCGAGAAGTGTAAGAACAAATTGATGCGTGGGAAGAAGATAAAATAAAAAAATAAATTATTCACTTGATAGTCCCATCCCTTGGGCTTGGCATTAGTAGGGGCCATTTTAGTTCCACTTCCTGACCAGAACCATCCGTTGACTTTGACGGGTTGCAAGTCTTGTCTTTCAGAGCAACCTACAAAAGTGTAAACAAACAAAACGTAAAATGTCACCTTCATTCACCTGTTCAAGTTTAGTAACACTTAAATTGAGACTCTTAATAAATCTCATAGCTTTTTATTGTATACGCAAATGTTCAACCTTTGAAATCACAAAGACGACCACTAGTCCAAATGTATTTTAGATTGGCAGACTTGACAAGATCCTTGATGATGTTATTTTCTTCAAGGGATTCAATGGACACTGCATCCATGCAGTATTCACGACAAGCATTTCTTGCTTCCAACCAATCAACTTCGGAGTTACGGTATTTGGTCACATTTCCAGAGTAGAAATACCAATGCCCATCGTAGAAAAATTCCTTTGGACGCTTTGCGCACTTGGCTGTATCAAAATCAACATTTAAAGCACACCTCAAATAAATATTTCAACACCTACCTTTGTATCATCATGATACTCTCATGCAAGAATTTCTGCAAAGTAATGTTACAATACCGGCATCAGGTAGAGACAAAAATCTCGGCTCGTCATCAGCACCTATAACCAGTACAAAGTTGACATAAATTTTTGCACTCTTGCAACATAGATTTTTAAGAACACAAATAAACGTGAGACTCTCTTATACAAAGAATCCTCTAGAATTCTTCACTTGCTCAGAAATACACAGGTTTTGACTCTGACTTAAAAACTGTATGTATTCAAGTCAGTATGTAATACCACGCTTAAAAGTCTATCTCAACACTGCATGCTTGTACAGATTTACGTAAGACATTTCGGTGTGAATAACAAACCGTGTACGACGATTGCTTTGCGCTATGTGTCAAAAACTGATTAAATCACAAACAGGAAGAATGAGTGTTACCTTCTGTCGTGTATTGACAGTTAAGAATGAAAACAGCGACAAAGATGATCACAGCTCGGACCATTTTGCAATTCCACTGCGGGCAGCACACAATTGAATTGGAAGCACTTGAAATAAGGTTTTGTTGGCTCACGGTGCAACTAAATGTTGTTGAACGCGTTCTGATGAGACAATTTACTAACTGTGTGTGTGTGTAATGTGTGTGGACACCTGAGGAAAGTGAAAGTGAGAGTGTGACTGAGAACTCCTCTCGTTTTATATCTCCTTACATTATTATATAGGGGCAAACCATGATGAGATGTGCATTTGTATGTGAACATATACTTTATACACGTATGTGGAATCAACTAGAACTTCGCATGAACAACACAGGTACTTCACGCTCTTCATTTACTAGCATTTAACAGTCATTTCATATACAATACTACGTTCTTCTGTAGCACTGTGCTGGTAGACGTAATATTGTAGTACAGTATCTTGTTGTGTTTGTGTATGACAGTCAACCTTGGTGGGAAGAAATGGGCATGCATAGAGCAAAAGCTGTTATTTCATATTTACTTCTTCTTACTTCTTTAGCTTTAGCAAACCACCAGCACCACGATAGTGTACCACTACTTGCATATTATGCTCGAGTGCCTGTATTAATGTTTGGAATTAATGGAAATGAGTTGCTTTGAAATTGCTTTGCTGCTTGACTGTTGATTTTGCGAGATGAGATGAGGAGCAGCAGGTTCGTGCTCTTTGCTTCATGAGGAAGTAAACTGGAAATTTTCCCTATAGCCTATACACAAACACATTATTATAATTCACGAATATCATAGGCATCAATCCACTTCTGCAGGCTGGCCATACTTTATACGATAAACTAAAGTATCTCTCTATATACTGCACACATCTACCAACCACTTCTACTAAGAACATACCTAGCTACAAGAACTTACTAAGTAAACAATCTTACACTTTGCCATATTAGTATTTACCTAATAATATAATCTCTAATAGAACTACATTAGTGTGTTTCAGCTCTTCAATGTAGTTTTGTATGTATATCTTCTGTAATATTGCAGGTAAATTACTTACGAGTAATATTATGGTCTATTCTATCATTCATTTACAATTCTTGCATATTTTTTCGTATTTTTTTCGTATAGACTATGTATGTGTGTGTATTGTGTGTTGTAAATTGTCTACAGAGAGGTTGTTGGTGAGGGAACCTACTAGGAAATTTATATAATCATCTTGGTGACTGATGTGATGATATGATACGAATGGAAATCCACCTAGTTGCCTTCTCTCTATTGCCATACAACGTCATTCCCATTCCTCTCTGAGTTGACATTGACATTTTTGACAAGATGAGTTTCATTTGCGTCGCTGTTTGTTACATCACACGTTTTATCTCAACACATCTACCACTCACAGATACAATCTTAACTACTCTTACAATAACACCTTTCTTATAATAGCCACTCACACAATAACACAACACAACATGGAAAAAATCATCTCTTTCGTCTCCTTCACTTTAAAGCGTACTATAAAACTCATCAAAGGATTTCCATCACATTATCACCATTCCCTCACACTATATAGGTATAGCACCTTGTCTACAAGTGAAAATACATTCATGTAGCTGTGCTAATGTCACCTGTAGGCTGTAATAAAATTCTAAGTGTTGTTCGACACAAAATAAAATACATAACATACTAAAACACAAATACGCTACACATATATATCTACACATAATGTCTATGGGATTCCAACTTGCATTTACACCACATGTTATACATAGGCAAAGATAATAGTTCTTGTATGTATGTACTATGTTTATAAGTACATAGCTCTAGTCTACACCTGAAGAAATAAGATCTCATTACATAATTACAACCAAACCACTCATCTGTCCATGACATTAGAAAGTATATGATATTATTGTTATGTTATTATTATTGCCACTCTAGGTATTTATGTGACCAAGTATGTGATGCATTGTAGGTGCATACAAGTAGTACATGTACATACATATTGTAGTATGCCTTATTCAAGTAGCAGAAAAGCCTATTATAAATAAAGACCTTTCTTTTGCTGGTCATAAAATATTATCTGGATTTAGTATGTCGTGCAGGATGTCGTTATTCTAGTTGAAAGAATATTGTCCAGTTTTTATCCAGGAAGACGAATCACATGCGTTCAAGAACTTTATCCGGAAATTCATTAAGTTGGTTTGAGTGTAATTGGTAAGGCTGGATGGAGAGCCATTAGGAGTTTTTTGGGGGAACGAGCAACGCTTGTGAAGAAGACAAGTTGGTGCGTTATCTTGGAAAGTTTTTTATATAAGGAAAGTACTAATGAGAGTGTAAGATGATAAAGGTCACAGATGATGTAATTAGAGTGGAGAAGCAGTCGAAGAAGAGATGGATAAAAATTGAGTACACGACAGGGAGTAGAAACAGGCGTTCTCTTTGGATTGAGGATATGAAGAAGACTCCTAAGTTAGAAATATTATTTAGGAGAGAGGAATAGAGGATGAGGAAGTGTTGGTTTGTGGCTGACAGTTCGTTCCGTAATATTCTGACTTATCCTTATCTAATACGTACAAGTGCTATATCTGCATATCTCTATGTGTAAAGATAGAATCACCTTTATGAATTATTTATCACGGAATTCTCTGTGGACGTCCATTACTCATCTTCTTGTTTCTCTAAGTAGTAATTGTATTTCTGGTGTATTTCTGGATTGAATGGATCATAGACACCTTGCTCAAGAGCCAATTCCTTGACTGTTTTTTTGGCATTAAATCAGTTGATCTTGAGAATCAAGTAGATCCTTTAATAAGTACACAACATTCCTTAGTTCGTGACTAGATTTTTCCTATATTAACGTAACGTGGCCAGCCAGCGGATTCACTTATTCTCTTCATGACAACTCCTTCGCTTATTTCATTTTCTTATGTGTAAGTCAACACAGTCCTCCCTACAAGACAACCACCATACTATATCTGTATGTGTATTTACCAGTAGTCGTGAACAAAACAGTCTCATCTCATCTTCCTTCATGTTGTTCTCTATACTATAATCAAATGCCACATAGTAATGAGTTTGCTGTCTATGTACGTGTTTCCATTGTAACTACATGCACTTACGCTTACTTACACATACAATTATTAAAATCCATGCTGCTTATCTTATAATAGTAGAGTGTGGAAGATTCCTCACGGTGGTGTATCTTCAAGTTCCTTCCCAATAATACTCAAACTTACTTCCTCTCCTATTAAGGAAAGACGAGACGTTGTTTTGTTGTTCCTTTTTGTTTGCCCACCAGACATATCCATCATACACACAAAGCACCATCTCATCATGTAGTCATAATCATTGTCGCATCATTATCAAACAACTTGCTTGTAGTATTACATTAGTATGCGTTTTTTTGCACTTTCCTCAAGTTGAAGCCGTACCTAGTTGAATTTCGTTTGTATTTATGTATGGTGTGTCTGGTTGCTGTATATAAATGTGCATTTAGTTTTGTGGTTATTGTTGCAATCAAGGAATTGGAGATGAGATGCAAAACAGAGGAATGGGAACTACGGATGTGATTAATTTATTTATTTGTGGTGACCTTGGCTGTGGTGGAGATGAAGATGAGCATGTTATATGCTCTGTTATGAACTGTGAGTTGTTGTCTTGATGACCTTTATTCGAGTGTAATATCATGTTATTATGCCATACTTTACTTCACCTGCTTTGCTTATGCTTTTCTTGCATTACTTTGCTCTAATGCTCCAACTGTCATGGAATACATACAACTACTACGTTAATATGAAGCCTGCACATTATAATGGAATGATGATCATATACATATAACATGCAATGCTAATGCTACCTTTGCGAATCAAAGAAAACCACACCAACGAGTCACAAACACACACACACAACGAATGGAATCATCTAACCGACTAATCTAATTTGAACTTGTTGTTTGTAGCCAAGAATATACTATTAAACTAATGCAATGTGCAATGAAATTTCTGTAATAATAATAAGCACTGTGCTGTAATATTTTCAATTTGAAGATGAGATCATTTATGGGTTTTTTATGTCTATAGTGGACAATTTTCAAGACAGTTATGATTAGAGTCTTAAGGCAAGCGTCGAGCTGGAGGTAACGTTTCCATTGTCTAAACTCTTTAGCATTGAACTGTACGTGAACGTGAATGAGTCTATACCTATAACAATCCAAACTCATTTCATTTCACTATATAAACTGCTTTTGTACAGCTATTTGCAGTATTATAGTTTGCTACACGGAAAAAACTTGACATATTATGCCAAATACTGTTAAATAACACAGGAAAACGTTGTGTCCATTAATTTCAAAGCGATAGGTGCAAAATTACATCTACATAATATTATGCATTTACATTAGCCGTGATGGCATAGGTAATAAAAAGTAATAAAGTTAAAAACTGCCAAAAAATCAATTTTTACAGCTAACCATTATCATAGTACTATAAGCAATGTAATGTGTCGTCCTTATGACTTAAAATTCTAATTCAGTAAAAACCCTTTGTGTAAAGCACACACTCTGTTAGTGTTAGGTTGGTTTGAGATTTTGAGGGGAACTGTGTATGAGTCATCTTTCCACTTTTGATTAAAGTAAGCAGTAATTATAGAGATTTATTTGCAATTATTATTTTCCCTCAACCGTATGATTAACATCCAATTAGATAATGAAATATTACGCTAATGTTTTCATTTTCGTACTTTTTTGGTCCTCCTTAAACTTAAAAGATACACAGTACACGATACTGTACATAAGAATATTATGAACAACTAACTGTATGTATTATTCTCGTAGAAATGGAAATAAACAATACCCTTGTGATATGTGAATGTGAATAAATGTTTTAGTAGCAGAGAAAGAGTTGTTCTTGTGCTTTCAGAAGAGTTACTCCAAAGTTTGAATATTTTGTTGTTTTGTTGAGCATTCTGTGTGTGTGTAATGTCTGTACATGGTGGAGTAGGTACGTCTGTTCTTTTGAAGGAATGGCTATTTGCAAACGAGTCAAATAAGTTACAAAATGTAAACTTAAAAGTAAGGTTGCTGCTTGGGTGCTTGGTGGTTATGAAGTCAAAGTCAATGTTGTATATTAGCATTAAAAGCCATTAGTGACACGCGAACATAGACTCAGCATACCAATCAGTGCCGTCGTCTCCGTTTTGTTTACTTTGTCATGGCACATGAGACATTGTAGTACTCGTGTAATTCAATACACAGAATAGACACCGCCGTCACATTGTACAATGTCGCCAATTCTGATTAGTACTAATAGCTCATCATAATCATCTGCGTTAAACTAACACTAGCCTGCTACTACTTCTTTTTTGAGTGAGTGACGAATGACGAACTCCAGGTGCCACCAACTTTGTTCTTTGGAGGTATTGTTTAGCATATTACTTATTGTTCTAGTCACTTCACTAGAAAAGGTGACTAGAATATGACATGTACATGTAGTTTGTTTATATTTGTTGTATTGTAGCTAGTCGAAGTGTATCGTAAACATTTACATGTAAGTAAATTCTTTCTTTTTTCTGAACAAATCCATACCACTTGGTCTTGTTTGTCTATGTAGTCTGAATGACCAATGCAGTGGATTTTTCTAAATAAAATATTAGTTACTCTCTGGTTGGGAATGGTTGGCTATTATGTAAATAGTTTTACGAGTACTTGTCACACTTTAAAAGATCGATAAGAAAACTATTAGCATTGCTTGTTTTCTATGTGGAGTATTTAGTGTTTACTACGTTTGTATTATTACATTCTTACTCACAGCGTTTCATGATTTACCTACAGGTTACTTTCAGGTTCTTCTCTCAAAAAAATTCACCTTTACCTTTACGATCCATAGTACCTATACAATACTACAGTTATTTTTTGCACGTTCAAATGTAGCAGTTGATTGAAAGACAAAGGTGTGTGTATTGATTTTACTATATATGCCCAACTAATAGAGGGTCACGGATAAAACCATATACAACATATCATCAACATCATCATCTGAGGATGAATGCATATTCAAACGAGTAATTGGCTTTGTTATGTATGTGGTGATTAAAGTAACAAAGGTACTAACTCTTAACACTAACACTCACAAGTGTCCATATCATATTACTACTATCGATTCAACGCTTACTTTTACTCCTATTCTTCGGTAGTTATTGACAAATGTTTTATCTTATCTTTATTTCACCTCAAAGTAGTATCTCTTTGTATCTAATGTATATTCATATATTTTCTGTAGCTTTTGTATACAGAGTTCCGACATTTGCGTAAAGGATGACAGAGTTTATGAGCAGATGACGTAATGCCAATTTTAATCTTGCATTTCATTTAAATTCGATGCATGTTACTCAATAATAATAAATGAATATATTATTATGTTCATTAGAGTATATGGCACTATTGATGATTTTTTTATTGCATGCATAAGTACTTTTTTTACCTTAAGACATTATACCACTGGAACAAAGAGATTTTAGTATACATATGTACATAATATATTAACCGTTTCTAACAATATCAACACAAAGCAGGTGGAGTTCGTGCAAAATAATTTTTACAAGTAGCTGTAGTAGTAGCTACAGCGAAGTGTTTGCTGTTTTGGTGATACCTACCTACATTGGTTTAAAATGTTGACCTTAAACAAATTAATGCGTAGTATTGAATTCCCAAGACATTCATGAATAAAGATTTTTAAATCATTTGTAAGAAATATGTACATGTACAAAGAATGTATGTGTCATCCTATTGCAAAAACGAATTTACCTAAAGATAATAATTATATTAAGTTTCAATGCTGGTAGTAAGGAAAAACCTATTTTTTGCTCGTGACTTTGTTCTTGGAATTAATAGTAATTTGATTTGTAATTGTAACTGTTCACTCGTTTGGGCGGTACTGGAGGTAAAACTCTTGTAGGCAAAATACCGGGCCGATTCATCAGTTCGTCATTGTAGTCACTTCTTGCAACTGTCGTCAATTGACTCTGCATTGCTTGGGTAGCAGTTTCTAATCTGAGAATACTAGATCCCAAATATTTTCACCACATTAAAGAAATGATGCAAAATTTTTGCATAAATATTAATTGTACTACATTGAATTCATTCAGTCTACTCACACTGCATGTAGTTCATCAGATTTTTTCAGTGTTACAGCACTCATATTTTTAAATTCTGTCTCCAAATTTCTCATATTTACTTGCAGAGTTTGAAACATTACTACAAATCTGCAAAATAATATTTATGTACAATTTTAATACTAATGTATGATCTACTATGAATATCTAAATACAATTAGGTAATTTGACATTGAAACATCCTTCGTACAAGCTTGTACTAATAATGAATGAATTAGAGCATGACAAGATTGTATACTTACTTTTTAAGCTGAACTGCTATATAAAGTGCAACTATTAAACAAATTAGAGAAACTCCTCCAGCGATTCCGGTAGAAATGGCTCCCCATTTTTCTATTTCTTCGATAATTCTGTTCGCTGGATCCTTTAAGAGATTAAACGTGTTATTACAATTTATCCTTAGAAAATTAATACTTTGTTAACTTTAATTCATTTATTATGCAAATAGTTCAAAAAATGAGGTTACCATTTTGACACACACATCAAAAATCAAGTAAGCACTTGATGCACTTGGAAACACTGTAGATTAGTATTATAACCTACGATCATGCTACCAAAGAGAATAAGAGAAATGGAAAAAATGCAATCAGGTATATCAATAAATACACATACTACAATAATTATTTGTGTGTGCGTATCACTTGAACCTGTACTATCCATCTATTTCTATGAAAGGTGATAACTTCTGATAACTCTGATAAGGATGCCGGATGATACGTGGTTCTGTCAGATCGAGAGGTCGTAATTCAACATTTCTGTCTATTGTCTTTGCAATACTCACGAATCGAAGGATTAAGATAGTAATGGCGAAATGAAATAGTTTATAGGTACTCCTGGATAATTACCATGCAATAAATATGGTTTATTATCATCACCCATTAACGATTAACCCGTTACCCAACTAAAAATACAGAAATGGAAAAATGCAAGATTATTTTGAATTTACAAATTCAGTTTTTATTACGTACAATTACTAGAATTAGGTTCACACGAGTTTAATTCAAACTGGTATAGTAGCGTAAGCTACGATTGTACACACAAAGTCCATGTGGCCTTTATTGTGCAACGCATTTATGTATTATTTAAGTTTAGAATTGAGATTGAGTAAGTTATCTTCAAATGACAATTAAATAATATACTTAAGTACATAATAGGTAGACATGACAAAAAAAACTAATTTAATTGTTTTACCAGAATTTCCAATTTTTTATCTACAGGTATTTTGAGGTTAGGTACATCTTTAAATTAGGGTATAAAGACTAAATAGCATTATTATTAATCTTTTCTTCAAATATACAACCCTGCTCTGGTCTGATTTAATAGCATAAAATGTGTTATATTAAGAAATTAGTCACATGCATGTATTAATAAGAAACCTAAGTATGAAGTTATATAGTATGGTCGCTACTTGTGGAACTGTAGCTAATTGTGGGTGTTGCTAGTAATTCTAACCATTGTTACTTAAACCTTTTCAACTTTCAATTGTAGTTAGGTATTGGCCGATACAGGCAAAATCATTTTTATCGTACTCCTAAACACTCAAATTTTTGTGATAATATTAATGATGGGATGATTCCCAATATCTGCAAAGGCTGCTATAGGTATTAATTGTTGAGTGAACTGCAAGGTTATTGATTATCTCATTTATATGCATAAAATATTATGTTGCTAACTTGCTACACAAGTATGGTGTAGAATACCTGTCAATTTAATCTGATTTTGACATCACCAGCACCAGCATAGCTTATACCTGCCTGTTTCTGACGTAACATAAAACAACTTTTACTGAGAACTTTTCAAGAGTGGATTAAAATGCCTTGCTTAATTACCAAGCTTTAAGTAATCTCCTTTACACATATTCCTTTATTGTGGTGTTAATTTGAATGTTGAATGTACCCATTAGAATTATATAGTCATTACATTAACAGTACCAAAGATATTGTATGTAGTAAATAGTTTTCGTTGTTATTCATGTGTCAAAAAGTCTAGGTACATCAAATGCTAGTTGTACTCAGGATTGTATATTCCAACGTGAGATTTATAATTAGGTAGTTTCTCACTTGAACAAAGTGCAAACACAACGTAATGTTTTCAACTACGAGTTATATGCACTAAATGTAAACGTGTAATAACCGTAGCAATTTTATCATAGTAGTAACTAAAGACGAAGTACAAATAAACGTGCATACTATACCAAACTGTACTACGGAATGTAATAGGTATGCTTATATTTATATGTGCATTCGTGCACATTCTTCGTTTCACCGATAAGAAGAAGTGATGGTAGAATACTAATAATAAGACGAAAAGTTTTTATTGACAGTTCACAGTTAGTTTCCAATTGAACACTTTTCCAATAATAGCTCATGGACATTCTCACTTTTCAAAGAACGTTCATAGCACATCGATAAAATTAGCTTTACACACATCACAACTTTCGAATATACAGATAAATGATTTCCAATTTACTAATAATAGTGGCCAATGACTTCACTGTGATGTCTACACAGTTAATAGAGGAATAATATACAAGAAACTCATACTTTTAACACTACATATTATGTAGGTGTACTGTAGGTATATAATATACACATACTATTAGGAATTTTAAATTGCTAATATTTTATACATTGTAATAAAAATGTTTTTACAGAGATTGATTTCCTTATAAAGGTATCATTTTGTACATGCATATATACACTTTAATGGTATAATCACAAGATGCTACGCATTTTTCTTAAAACATATTTAGTACATTGTTAGTGTGAGGTACCTAGTACCTGTACATTTACACAATGTGTAAACAATTAGTTACGCATTATTACATTGCAGTGTTGACTATGCTAGAGGGATTGACATAACATGCTAGATATACAATTATAGCTATACCTTATTACATATGTAAAAAATATATATGTTATGCCTATTAGTACCTAGGTATGTAGAAAAGGTTATATCCTACATAACAGTGCATCAGACAAATGTTTAAAAAAATAATTGCGTGTCATATTTACTACATATTTGTAACAAAATGAAATAGCAGAAGGAGCGTTGCAAGGAAGTCAAGGAAGAACTTACTAACAAGCAGAAAACTAGAACAGGAGTTGCTCTACAAGAAACCTAATTTTTCTGTGTTACATTCACAAATGTGACTTGGCTATTCAAACAAAGACGATTTGTTACTTGGTAGACACAAAGACTGCGGCTACTTATTGCATACGCATTAACTATTCTATTTTATTATTATAATTGTGTGCTACAGAATATGGCTTTTGTGTCTCTTTGCCTCTCTCTAAGTAGCACAATAATATACGTAAGAAAGAGTCACGGTTGTATAGAAAGTATCCACAACTAATTTATCCTTTCATGAACCTCCTCGACATTTTCTTATGCTTATTTTATCACTAGGATTTAGTTATCTCTCACTCTCTTGTCGTTGCAGTTGCAGTCATAAAATCTCGTCTGTATCTAATCAAAATTGAGACTGTGAGATGAAAAGGGCAGAAAGGATTGTTGTTGGGAGAATTTTGTGGTCATGTGTTCCTGTAGTCGTTGTTATTTTGTCTGTTTTGGATCTTTGTTCAGCTAAAACTGCTAAACCCGCTGCTGCGAAAACTGAGAATTGTTGGTGGACAGGATGTCAGCCTTTGGGTTGGGCAGAACGGGGATGCCCAACCGCCGGGTATAAAACTCTGGATACGAAAAAATGTGAAGGAGGCGACATGTACCATTGCTGCATGGAGGAACTTCCGACGCCTTCACCAGCGAAAGAAGGTTAATTAAAATAAAATCAATAAAATCATGACCTTTAAACATCTATCAAATGATTTTGTAACACAAAGCTGCATCTATACATAAAATATGTTTAACGGTTGCAATAAAAAATTTACTACAGGCTGCTGGTGGTCAGGATGTCAGCCTCCTAGTTGGGCTACTCGAGGTTGTGCTGAAGGATTCAATGAAATAGAGAACGGTCCTTGTAAAGGAGGGACTCTTTACCATTGTTGTCCAAAAGAAAAAGAAAAAGGTATTCATGAAAACTATTAGCACGAGCATTTCTTCAATATTTAATTCATAATTACCTTTACTAGTCTATTGTCTCTTTACAATATGAGTTCGAGTAGATATAAAATTTGACTTTGTGTAATTAGTAATTAATGCATTATTACCATGTAATTGCATTCCAAATTCAATTTTCGTCTTAAGTGTGCAAATTTTAATTACTACGTATTATTATCTTTACGTACTCTCGTAGAATCTATAATGATCACCGAAGCAGAATTCAAAAAAGCAGCTGCAACAAAAAGAGGCTACCCTGACACAACTGTCTATGAAGGATTTATAAATTCAATACCCATTGCTAACATCACAACCAAAGAAGAATTGGCAAAATATCTAGCTCATACCTGCTGGGAAACAGTGGGATTCCAATTCACCAAAGAAGTTTTATGTCAGCAGAATTTAGAGGCTTGTCGAAAAGCTTATCCAAATCGCAAAGGTGGTCGCGCTGATAAAGTGTATTATGGAAGAGGAATGATGCAGTTGACATGGGATTACAATTACAAAGCAGCATCCGAGGGTCTTTACGATGACGAAAATGTCCTCCTTGACGATCCTGATATCGTGGGAGACGACCCAGAAGTTGGATGGGCAACAGCGGCGTGGTACTGGTCGGAAACTGTACATGACCACGCAAAAACATTTGGATCAACCTTGCTCAAGATTAACGGACAATTGGAATGCGACGGTGGCCCGAATGCAGAAAACCGTGTCAAGAGATTTAATCATTATAAGGAAATTCTCGCAGCTCTCAAGATGGAAATTCCACCTGATAGTGATGGAAATTGTAGAAGTAGAAAAAGGCGACCTGGCACAAGGAAAACAACTGCAGCTCCTGTACTGTGCAAAACAGAAATGTAGACGAGAATTTTTCTTTGTGCGAAAGTGTAAACTCATTTTTTAGCATTTACCATTTTGCATGCTAAGTAGAACATTAGAGAGTTGAGGTACTTACTACTCTGTAATTGTAATAAGGACGATACACTAAAATGTACATAACATTAATGTGATATGCTGGCGATACGATAGTAAGTAGCTATAATAAAATATACACAAAGAGATGAACTATGGGGGTTTAGTTGGAGCCAACCGTGACAGTAGTGTTAGTACCTAATCGACAGAATAAAAATATACAACGCTTACCACTCAACCTGAGACGTGAAATTGTATTTTAGTGTTGATGCTATTATTGTTTAGTACACTGTGTGTAATGCGTGTAGCATCCAAAGGCGAAATTGTTAATTAATTAAATAAACAATGATAGCGAATCAATTATAGTTTTTTTACATTACATTACATAATATTATATAAGGTAGGTACTATTTTACTGTATGTGTGTATGTAGTATGTATTATTACCTTTACAATTGATGTGTATACGAATGCTGTTGAGAATCGTAAACTATACAGACAAGCACAATATGTCTCTGTCAAATTGTGTAATAAATATCTTATCTTGTAAAAACTGGGAAAACACGACATTTGTAGTGAAGGTTAAGTGGAAAAGTTTCTGTATTTTTGGATATAAAATAAAGCAAAAATTGCAATCATGAACCACAACATTCTGAATTATTTGTGAACAGTTCGTTTGTTAAAAGCTTACGGCCAAGCAATGAGAACATTTATTTTCATTTTGGGTTTGGCTGCTGTAGCCTTTTCCGCTAAAGTAAAATACGACAACTATAAAGTCTACAGGTTGACCCCAACCACGGAAGACCATGTTAAAGTTTTGTTCGAGTTGGAAAACCAGGCTGTATGTAAAAATTAAAATTGCTTTTGTAGTGAATTACTCTTTCACAGTTAGCTATACTTGAAAAGTTGATGTTTTAATCATGAACGAATAATAATGTTCATGTTCGCAGGTTTCCTTCTGGCATGGTCCTTCTAAAGACATCGGCAAACCTTCAGATGTGATGTTTCCACCTCACTTGCAAGGGCAATTGCTGGAAGGTGTCATTGCTTCGGGGATCAAAGTTGAAGAATATATTGAAGATATTCAAAAGTTGGTTACTTCCTATATTAGGCTAATTATTAGCATTAAAATTTTTCTTGTTTCAAACTCGTACATCAACATCACTTTTAACCAAAATAACCTAATAAAATATCTAAAGTACATACATATTTGTTCTAATGACTTAATTTTTTCAGGCTTATTGACAATGAAATTGTTACAAATCTGAACGCTAATGGCGAGCTTGACTGGACTTCTTACCACACTCTCGAAGATGTAATTTAATTTGCATATTGCCATAAAACATGTTTGCTAGTGAATGACCATGTATGTACAGATAAGTTAACATTACACTTCAAATGTGTTATAAATTGTAAATCAGATATACAGTTGGCTCGACGCTCAAGCCGCTGCACACAGTTCCATTGCAAGTACCTTCGTACTTGGACAAACGTTTGAAGGAAGAGACCTTAAGGCGATTAAAATTAGCAAGTCTGGTGAAACAAAACCAGCCATTTTCCTTGATTCAAGTAAGATTTGCTCGTAAGGCTTAGAAAAGTAATTCATGAGTCTACTGAAATTCAACAATTGTGATTAATTTCTTTTTGTAGACATACATGCGCGAGAATGGATTACAAGTGCCGTCAGCACTTACATTATCAACGAACTTTTGAACAGTAATGACCCCCAAATTCAATCTTGGACAGAGGACTTTGATTGGTATGTTCTACCTGTGTTCAACCCAGACGGATTTTCATATTCTCACAGCACTGATAGAATGTGGAGAAAAGTAACAATCTGAAAATTAAAACACCTAATATTATGTAAGTTAAGAAAAACCCACTATGTAAAAAAATATTAAACTTCATTGTGTTTTGACATTAGACTCGCTCGAATACCTCTAGCACATTGGGATGCAAAGGAGCAGATCCTAACAGAAATTTTGACTACTTTTGGTTCAGTAAGGGCAAGATACAACAACAAAACCGAAATTAATTATGTAATTTATTTTTTAACATGAAAATAATTTTTCAATGTAATTTTAATGATTAGCTGGAGGTAGTTCAAGCAATCCTTGTTCAGAAACTCATGCTGGAGCCAGTGCATTTTCTGAACCTGAGACTTTTGCCATGTCTAAATTCATTGATCAAATTGCTAATCGAATGCCATTCTACGTCAGTCTACACAGCTATGGCCAGTGGATATTAATTCCACATGGACATAATAATGACAGAATTCCACAATACAACACATACGTTAGTAGAATTGATATTAATAGCATTTCGACATAATTCTTGTTAAGTGTTCTTCAATTATTTTAACTGTTTGCATAATTGAATATCGTCACACCTTCTTTTAATCCATTTTTTAGATGCGTATTGGAAATGCTGCTTCACAGGCCCATAGACGTCGTAATGGAACTGTTTTTACTCCCGGAAATGTTGTTGACCTTTTATGTTAGAATTTATCTAATCTTCTCCTTTCATAACGCATAGTCTTCACTTGGGGTATACTCGTGTATATGTATTATGAATATATTATATGTTTCGCAATTGTTTTAGATGTAGCAAGTGGCGAGAGTTTCGACTGGGTTAAAGGAAAACACAATACCAATTTGACATACATCTATGAATTGAGGGATCAGGGTCGTTACGGATTCATTCTTCCTGCAGGCCAAATCATTGACTCTGCTATTGAGTTCATGGATGGGCTACAGGTCATCATTGATGAGCTTCGTGCAGGAATTCCAGAATCAGACTCAGTTGATGAGCCTACAAATAAACTTCCCCCAAATTTTGTCAGACCTGTGATTGTCAGTCAAGAACAACCATCTAACAAATTGCCTTCTATAAAGGCTCAAGACACACCAAAGATTAGACAAATCCTGTCTTCAATGCCAGGATTTCAAAACAGACACTAAATGGTATGGTAGTGTGTAATGTTTATTTTATAACAAAGCTTTTCGTATTTGAAGTTAAAGTGGAAGTTTGTTATAGAGTAAAAACTTCATTATTGGCTACTAAAATAATAAACGTAGATTTCAATGACTAAATACGTGAGATATGCACTGATTTCTTTGAGTTTTAGCTTTTGTATACAATGACAATAAGCTAAAGCTTCATCTCTATTATGAACATTTGAGAATTAATTTTACACATCTATACCGTTGAATTGAATATACAAACTTTTGAAATAGGTTACTTGAAATTTATATTGCAGGTAATAAACCATTATAGCGTTGATTTCAAAATTTTCATTCTTAATACTCGTACAGCCTGAGTAATTAGAGCAAAGCAATATTATATTTACAACTTCCATACTACAGAGTCTGTTGTATCGAGATCGTCGTTGATTTTTAATTAGTGTCTTTAGTACACGATTCTATGAAAAAATATGAAAAATAGATGCTCGTCTCAGTCTCAACTTGTCCATTGTCTGATTCTAGAAAAAGTAGCCCGTCGAGAAAATGTTTGTGACTTTATATGATGCTAATTTTTATACAATTGTTTTCATAGCATTTCTTTACACTTAGTGTCTCATAAACTCATAATGCGTCCTGTACGTACAGTTATGAGAATTCAGTATTCGTCCTGGTAAAAAACGACTGTAATTAAATTGCATGTTCTACTAATGCTATTCTTTTAATCATGCACATAACTCACACTCACAGTGTGTGTGCTATAGAATTGAGAATATTTAAAGTTATTTGTGGGATGTCGTTAATGGGAAATTCACACAGGACTTCATGCATAGACCTACCAGACCTACCTAATTGTATAATCATAGTACTAGAATGACCATTGCATTAATTACAAAGTAAATGTTATGCATGTCTATAGTTACCTAATTAAGCATTGTTTTGACTTGCCATGCTACTTGAAGCTTTTGGATTGTGTTTCTGTTGCCTGTGTCAATTTCCCACTTCCCACACTACAGAACGTACATAACACTCAATCTACTCAAGTTTTTAGCCAGAGTCATAGTCATAACCTATCGTGTCATTCGTGCCATATCTACTTGTCACAAATTGCTCAAAGAAGCGATTAACACAACAGAGCCATAATTTTAACACCATAATGTGCCTTTACCATTGGTATTTTCGCAAGCATTAACTAGAGCGTTATTCAAATGTCATAATGTCATTAATTGACGATTTTGTATTGCGCAGATATACAATGAATTGACCAGTTACTATTTAATTCAAATACAAACACAGTACTCTATGGAGCTTGTTAACTCAATTCAATACTTGTTAGTGTTAGTGTTCATGTCTAATAATGTACATTAAACATTCATTTGTGCAATACAGTTCCCGATGTAACTCTTCATGGCAAAATAATTTCCCAATAAAGAAAAAGTTGAAATCAACACTTGCTGTATTTGTATTTGTATTCTGCATAGTAGCGCCTTCAAATTGACATGATATGAGTAATAAACGTATGTACATGTAATTCTTTTTACGTTGTGTACTACTTAAAATGAGCTTGTCGTATGTAACTACGGCTAAAAAAATTACAGCTAAAAAATGAGACTGTATCCTACTATCGGTACAAAATTGAATTCTCGGAAATGGATTCTATTCTCCTCTCCTGTAATCTCTGAGCATAATGAACTGTTGAATATAAATCACTTAAATGCACTACTATTTGTACATGTAATGAAGTTTGAGTATTTCTTACACTATTAATGTACAATGTATAGAGGTGTATGGTATAATGATAATATTAAGTAGGGTATATGATGTGATAACATGACCGCATAGTAGAGATAGCACAACTAAATGACTATACGCGCAGAAATAATTATATTTAATCCATTTAGACTGATGTTCTAAGTGCAGATCTTGTTCTTATACAGTAACTCAGCAAAAACGTTATCAGTTCAAGTTATTTCCTGCAATGCCACTTATGTTAGCACTTCGTTTATAATAGTCTCATAAGAAGAATATATCCACACCATTGCTCGCATTTGTGCTTTGTTGCAAACTATCACAGCACATTAACTCGTCACTTGTGACATGCCACAATAAAGTTCAACTAAAGTAAGAGGACAGTTCCTCTGATTTTTCAACCCAGTTATCAATAACGTATCAAACGAGTCTCCATAATTGACAATGCTTATCAATTTGACCAGGAAAGTTTTAAGACACAGACAGCTTAACATTATCTGCCATGTGATAAGAAAGCTAATTTCGAAATCTTATGTCATTATACGCTTTCAGTTCATGTCAAGTTCACAATTTATTATTTATGTTACCATGCAATGACAAAACCAATGATTTATCAATAGGTATGTATAAAGTAATGTTATGTCGTGGATGTGTAATTGGCAAAAATTAGCTAAAGTAATGGCGATAGTGGAAGATAAAGATGTGTCTTCAATGTCCAACTTGTTAATTTTACTTTTCGTTACAAAGCTTCAAGCTATATCCTATGTTTACCAACAATATAAAAGCAAAAATCTATATACCAGCCGATCAAGCCAATGCTAATCTCCTCCAAGTGCAAAATCTTATAATATTCATGTGGAGAATTTATTTGGAACATTAACTTATTCTCTTATTAAATCTCTTATTAAACTGGCACTTTTGAACACTGACGTAATGTCTATATTTTAAACGACGATGACTCAGCAATCTCCATTGATTTAAAATGATATTAGTACTTTAGTATTAGGTATACAAATATAATGATTGTTACTCAGAAATATATTTAATAACAACAAGCATTTTTACATGATCTTATTTTTACAAGTAATTTTCCATTTATTAACAGGATAGCATTGAACAAGTGTTGATAATCTTCTCCCAGTTGCTCAACAATTAATAAACATTAACACTTACCCATATTGAATTTGTATCAGATGTATCGATGTATGTAACTATTTGTATATAAATAATACATTTCATATAATACCTACTTTGTCCCAATACAGAATCAATGTTTCATTTTGCAAATCACTAAAATGTGATCAAGATCGCTAGCTTCAATTTCTCTCATTATGTAGAATTCCAATCTGAAATACGAATGTAGTATCTCTCCCATTGGTTATTGCATTTCTTGTCTATTTCTTCCACACTGTAAACTATCATCGCAGGTTAACATGATTATCTGTCATTAATTACTAAAGTGCATGTAAACGTACAGATACATGTATTATCAATTATTACTTTATTACACATGTACAATCTGTACCACACAAATTGAAAAGGAAGCATATTAATAAATTATTCTACATTTGCTTCCGTAAGCTGTGAGGATGTACATGGACTAATCTGACCCCCATCGCGCAATAGTCCACTAACAAAGTAATTCTGTGTTTATAAAGTATAAACTATATGTAATTAAGTGATTACAAGTACCCCAGTGAATAAGCTACATACATAATGTGAGTTCACATACACACATAAATCGCTATCGACATCTATAAGTTGCCAGTTATTTAATCTTACATAAATCTCTATCTCATCATGATACTATAATAATTAGACGTAAGAATTATCATACAATCATACTGAAGAAGTAAATATACAGTACATTGGTGAAACTACTTATATTTTCTAAAGTAACTGTTATATTTATATGCTACATAGGTGGCAATTGTTCGTTTCAAATTCAGAGTGGTACTGACTGGTACTAATTTTCCAACTAGAATTTAACCGGAAATTCCGTAAAGCTGTCTTGTCACACTCACAAAACACAATTGCAGTCTGAAGGATATTTATACATGATGTTATCTGCTATAATATTATCAACTTCATCGTTCTTCTGCGACCAAAATAACCCCACGTTATCGACCTGCAAGTAAAATATGAGTCGGAACGGCAAAGAATAAAGTTTTTTAATCTTTATGTTCTACATTAAGATTTCTTTGAAATATTCACATACTAAGTTAAGCCATGTGGTAAAAGTTTATTTACCCCATATCAACTAGTTCTATGTGTTATCGCAGTGTCATTCCATAATCTCCTGTTCCTGAACTTGCAATGCACTTAAAATATGCAATTTGCACATGGAACCATAACTGCTTTGTTTTAAAAGCTCTTCATGCATATGAAGCATAATATTGATCAATGTACAACATAAGGAAAACCGATACTACTTAACAACTTAATGGATTTGTCTAAATTTCAGACAATAAAATCATAAGCTAAATATTATAGTAAATATAACATTCTCAACCATTACTTCCCAACAGTGTGTCCATTTTAGTATAAATACACAAATATACTTGAAAGACAGGCGCGTAGCCAGGATTATAGTTTGGGAGTGCACTGCAAGGTTCTATAGAGAGAAATTTCAAAAATCTGAATATGAGGTACAAATGAGTATGTAATCGCGCAGAAAAATGGAGTCATTGTGGGAGAACTACATCAAAATACATCAAAATCACGCTTAGAGCAAAAAATTTCCCGATTTTTTCGCTCTTTTTATGATTGTAATAATTTATGCTGATGGTACACTTGCTCCCAGTGCGCCCCTGGCTATGAGCTTGTTGCAAGTAGTTCAAGATCTCTTCTATCTAATAATGGGATTATTACAAATTACAGGGAAGAACAAATAATAACTAGGGTGTTAATTAATGGGGTTTAAATCTGTACAAGCCATAATGATACAGTAGTAGTCATACTATTTCTATAATTAAAATTTAATTAATACTCACCTCGGTTTTTCCCAAGACCAATAAGTATCTTAAGAAATCATGTGGTCTTATTACATCCATAACCATAACTATACACATAAAATCTCACTGAAAATGCTAACAATTTTATTCCTAGATCTTAAAATTTATTAATATTTTGTATTTACAATTTAATTTAGTCTCAGCCCCAAATTAAATATGAACAATATACCGATATACCTACATACTTTTTACAGTTAAAATATTATATATGTATAAGAAAAGGCAACAAAAATCAATTCGATGCACACACCAAATCACTCTTTATGTAATCATCTTTCGTTT
>JAQFYB010000519.1:0-51357 GCA_034694085.1 Pogonognathellus longicornis
TGTTCGCTCTGCAGAACAGCATCACCACATTTAAACGTGCAGGTAAAGGGGCCAATTTTCTGCAAGTTGGAGGGTGGATTCATTCTGCAGAACTCGGCAAGTTACGTTTCACCAGGGAATGCAATGGTTTTAAAAAGTAATTACATGGCAATACAGACAAATTTAATGGGCTGATAAAAACTTTATTTCTGCTTTGACTTTCGTTAGACTTATATACAGATACAGACCTAAAAAATAATTACCTACAATAATAATACTGATTTTAGCTAAAATACAGATCAATAATACAGATATTTAACTATATATATCTACTCGCTACTCAGTTGTCCTCTCAGAAGTATTCATATACAGTATTAAGTATTATCCTCCTCAGCATAAAGCATTTTGATGAAAATGCACAATTTTATATACTTTATAATGACAAACTTGGAATACTAGGAATTAAATTTATTTTACTGATGATTTTGTCATCCTTATTTCTTTTAAAATGAACATATTCCACTACGCAACAATAAGTTTTAGTATGGTATAACTAGCCAAAATTAATTAATTTAAATAACTTCGATTTTTTACGATTCCTTAATTTAATATTACATGTAACTGCTGAATTTATTTATTCATATAACAATTTCCTCCAAAGAGGTTATTACATTGTTATGTAGAATGTTTGCATTTACTGTATGCATTGCTTGACGTCTATCAAATCGCTCTGCACTAGTATAGCTCCAAGAAATCTTTTAAGATGTATGTATGAGACAAGGGGATGAATTTGATCGAGTAAGGTATAAATGTAGCATGTGACGTCGCCTTGATATTTTCAATCTGTCATAGTCAAAAGCCAGTAAAAAGATAGAATATTCATCCTTAGCACTCAAAAACCTGTCTATGTAAGTGTGTATTCATGTCGCATTTGTTTACTTCATCAAATGTTTGTTTTCATTAATAGTTACACCGTTAAGTTAGTGGCTGCATATATATTTATTGAGCTGGAATTGAAACGGGCTAGCTTTTCTGCAACAGTGCGAATTTTTCCGCCGCTTCACATAGTATTATAGAAAGAGCAGTCAGTCAGACACTACCCACTTCACTGAAGTTAGTTTTACTCTTACAGAAACTACAAACTCAAGTGAGCGTCTAATAAGCTGTCTGTCATATTGAGCATAATAAGAATCAAGAATATGCACTGTCTATACAATCTAATGTACTATCAAGTGTCTCAAGTATTCAAAACACAATAGTTGATTTGTGCTTAGTAAGAGAAAAACAAACTTTGTGTTCCATATAAGCTCGCGTGATATTGATATCATTGCTATGTTTCAATTCACTTGTCTTTATTAGCAACACAGAAGGATTCCAACATTGAATGAGTAGAAAATATTGTCTGTGGTAATCTATAATATTTATTTGCTGTGTTGAGCAAAATCAAATAATACGCTGAATTGACGTATTCTTAGAATCATCGACTGCAAAAGAATTTGTATCCATAAAGTTATTGCTTAATGTTAACAGTTAGGTAGGTAGTTAATATTCGAGTGCTTGCTTTTGATCTCTTGATATACAATACTTACATTAAAGCAATTCTCGATGAGTTTAATTCTGCATACACAAAAAATATTTGCACGTTAAACAGAAGATTCAGTAAGGGACAGTAGAAGTATAGAGGTATACTGTATCGCTTTTATTAATGGCATGAGTATGTTAATTCAGTTATATAATCTAATTTAGTTTGGAATGGAGTATAATATCTTGTTACACTACAGAGGTTGTAGTATTCAAAGTAATTTTATATCTGTGTATTGTATAATAGTCGATCTGTTATGTCACAATAGAGCTGATGATGGATTTGCATGTCATGTAAATAGGTGCATCATTTACATTTGGACAAAATAAAAAACTTTGTTTACCTACTTAACTTTAATATTGATGTGGACGCAATTATCAATGGTACTTCAATATCAGTTTAATGGAGACTAGCCAGACGTTTCTATTTTTATATTTGTTGACTGCATATTTTGTTATTGTGTGTGAGATAATTTAATTTTATCTCAACTATCTGCGCCAAGATTGGATAATAACAGCATCATATACTCTGTCAAAAAACGTTTTGGAATAATATTGTGTGCGCATCATATCGCAGCTTTCATGGCAATGAGATTAATTCTACATTTGTACCGCTTGTAAGCTTTTATAATATATTTTCTTTCAACTTGCATTAATTTCATTAGGTGTACGTGTGTGATTGTGATTTGTGATATTTATGTAAAGCTATATTTTTAAAGTATGCGATGTGATTTGTGCAGTTTGATGGTGTATTAAAATAAAAAATAATCAGTAAAATTACATTTTCTCTCTTCAGTTTACAACTATTCGTAATCGTAATCGATGCCATCGGGATCCAATAAAAAATAAATTTTAATTACATAATTGTCAAAGTTTTGGTTTGATGCTAATTCGAACGTTAACTTTTATTAGGTATTAAATTTCATTCTATGCACGATCCCATTCTTAGCAGGAGTAATTACTATATTATTATTTACTGTCTACAAGCTCTAAGGAATGATTTGTCTGTGTCAAGATATCTCCAATAGTAACAGTATTGTAGTTTGAGATGGAGCTATTTTTAAATAGTTTTTCGTTTTTTCATTTGGATCTAAATTGGATCCAACTTACCATGAACAATTGCTCATAAGAACCAATTGAAAAATCTAATTTAGATCCGAATGAAGAAACGAAACATCTCAGACTACCTGACTATGACCATGGAAATATCTTGGTCTGTGTAACCCTAACCTTATCTTAGAGGCAGAGAAATGTCTCTTCATCAAATTATTAACTATCATGAATGAATTGAAAATGAACGATCGTGACACAATGACACTGAACCATAGTGGCATAACATGCACGGTGACAAAAACCTGTGAAATCTCTAAAGAAAGATATTTATTTATATTTGTTCAAGAATGGTTCATTCATTTTGCCTGTACTCGACTGAATGGTGCCCATCTTGAGTATTTTCTCATAAATTGCAATATTATTATCTCAATCCTTTACTAAAAATTGAATTAAAATGGTAGAACGTTAATTACGTCTTGATAACATTATGGTATACTTTTAGTGCACACACACTATTTAGCTTTGTTCCTGACAGGCGTGTATCTAGGATTGTAATATGGGGGGTGGTGTTTGGTGTAATATGATTTTGAAATAGAATTATAAAAGAATGACCTACCTAGATAGTCTATTTTTTCTATCCACTCTTACTCTTTTGCCCAAGGTCTTTAGGCTCAGAGTCTTTAAATTAGCCATTCTGAAGCTGATTTTAACCTAAATACGGCTACTTTTCCAAACATAAGAAAAACGTCACCATTTATTATTGATTGATTGCTGATTTTGCTAGTATACTTGAATGTATGGTTAATACGTGGCTTTAAAAATGTGTCCAAAATTTAAAATCAAAACAGGAACTTTACGAATAAAGTTAAGGAACTTTTTATCCGTGTGCTACTTTCTATATTGAAAAATTGTATCCACTCGAGCGCATTACTGTGTATGTATATACTAGTAAATGGAACATGGAATACATAGTGAATGTTACCAGTAAATTAGTACCTATTCATTCACGAGTATAGTTCTGACTTTCTGACCCGTAGTTCATGCTTGAGTTTATTAGTTAATTGTAGACATTAATGTGAAGAACAAGCAAACAAATTGTCTTTTCTCCGACAAAATAAACATAATATCTTGGTTCTGCATGCTTAGTGTGTATCAAGATGACATTTATTTTACTAGTGAGTGGGTACAACTTACGCCTGTCTATAAACCGTCGCGTCAGACAATAAAGTGCTTTCGTCTACATCAACAGTCTGGTGGTGGTATGAATAGAGTGATGGAAATTATTTATACTACTAATTTAAGTATGCTTAGAAAGAGTCACGTATTTTACATGAATAAATATAAATAAATATAGCGTAAACCACAATAGGCAAAAAACCACCAGTATCAGCACCCTACTCGGTTGTGCAAGTTTAAATGCGTAGTAAAGGAAAACAGTTAGGTTTAGAAGAATGATAATAAAACCCTTCAGTGTTGTTTTTAAAGTCATATAGTCTCCAACTTCAATCTTTGTCCACATTATCTGACTACCTTACGGTAGTATTTTGGAAGTACAAGTCATAGGAGTCGTAGTAACTAATTTAAAATTTGACAAGACAGGATTTTGATATATTTTTTGTCTTATTAAGACTATACAGTCTGCCGAGTTAAATTTAGTGTTATTTGCATGACATTGGTGCAACCAAGAAAGACTTGAATGTGTCTAATGATTATTATGATGATGGAACAATCTTATAAGGATACAAAATACAAATGCACGAGTCAGAATACATGAGAAGAACTAAGACACGAGGCTGAAACAAGTTGTACAAACCAAAGGTTTCTGAACTCTCGTTGTACGTCATTATAGTGTGGTTCTCAAGTCAAGAATGATTTCTAAAGGAGCGACACTGTTTTTCTTTTCTCGTCTCGGTAAGATTAACCTCGTTAAATTATTAATCCAGAAAAATATTTTATTTAGGAATAAATAGTTAATATGTGTATCTATGAAATTTATGCCATTTGTAATTAATACTATTAGTATCAGCAATGTAAATACATTGCAGTTAAATAACAACATAAATATTTGAAAATTTTACTGCAGAACTGAACGCTGTAATTATTTTGATGGTTAAAAAAAATCGCATTTAGTACATCAATACTCCTTTTAAGGGCGTTTAAACTTAAGAGATATCTTACAGACTTTCAAAATTATGTAAATATTCATGAGGACTTTCTTAATCTTTCAGTGTACATTGATTGGGGAATAAAGAGGGCATTTGGAAATCCCAAAAAGAGGTTATTTAACCAAAAAAGTACAAAAAATCACGAATTTTTTGCATTTTACTTGGTTCTTTTCCACCTAAATTAACTCAAATTCTTCACGCAGCGCGTGATAATAAACACTTTTGTACATTATGTTGGTATTTTGTCCCTTCCGAAACGGAATCCTACATATAGCCCTCCAATGCACTTTTGGAAATCAATGAACTCTTCCCAATTTTATACTTAAAATGTTTTAAAAGTAAAATCATAAAATATGTGTGCATATAACCAGCTTGAAAAGCACACTATACTGGTCACTGTGCATGAGAGTAGTTGCATTTTGCTGTAGGTATGCTACTAAAGTACTGTTTGTATGATATGAATTGCTTATGTATAAGAGTGTAGGTATTATAGTAATTATTGCAACCCCTATATTATATGTGTACGTGTACTGATTCGGTGTGTAGCATGTACATTTTCACATTTTCGTCGAGGTTCCTTCCCTTGATAACAATAATAATATTTAAATGTGCTGAAGTAACGAGTGATATAGAACAAGACTACCGAGACGCTTGCATAAGGTTGCATCATTTCCTTCGCCTTCCTATAAGGGTTACTTCTGTTTTCACAATTGAGTGAGAAAATACATTATGCATCTCAAACATTTCTCAGCATTATAAAAGCAGGGTCTAGTCTAGACAGTTCTGGTAACGATTTATATCAACAGTAACCGTCACTTGCTCATACGTTAAAAAATCTCTTTTTTTAATATTACAATTTACAATACAATTTTAGATCGTGGACAATATATTTTCAAATAATAATATTATATTTATAAAGAAAGGGTGGCATGCCATTCCTAAGGGTGATTTGTGTTAAAATTAGTCAAATATTTTTAAAACAAAACTACTGGAATTTCGTAGTTTAGTTATACATGAAACTATATAATATCTATATACATAATAATATAGGTACATAGACTATAGACGTTTAGCAAATATTTACCATATACATATTCAAAGCCCTGGTTAATACTAACTCATTTTGGGTACCTATATGTTAACTCGTGCTTTGCGTGTTCAATGTTATAAGATTTCAGTACATCCTAACATTATAAAAATGCAAACACTTGATTCTTCATGTTACGCCTTAGGCAATACTAAAAAACTTACATCCATTTCACCATTGCAGTAGCATTTAGTGTCTTGCATGATGAAGACATGATTTTAGTGAGTAATTGTAAATACTTTTTGTTAGTCTCCTCAATCCACAATTATTTAAATATCTAAACTACAATAAAACTCACTTGAGTGATTTCTCTGACGACTGTTTTGCTAATTAGTAAATTACGGCGTATTTAAAATTAAATCATACAATATGGAAGATAACTCTGGACTTAATAGTAGATTTTGAACAAAGACATTTTATATGGATTCTTAGTGTAATTAAAAGTAGCTACCCACTAAATATCATTATGAACAATGGAGACAGTTGCTTTGGTATCTTGCAAATCTAAAATTCCATTTCCACACAAATATAACTAGACTTAATAAAATTACATGGACAGCATGCTGCCTTTGTAAAATGAATTCATATTTTAAACCATACGGTATTGATATGAGTAGATTTAAACAATGGCAATTAACCGAATGTTGAAACTGAATCCATAGAACTTGAACGAATTCCAGCTCCAATTAAAAGTAATCCAGGGATGTAGTTTAATCTATATAGAAGCAAATGATGTTCAAATTGGGATACCCACTCATTCTGTATTATGAAATTATGACTAATTCTATCATTGCTTATAAGCCGTCTCATACAATGTGAGCTAGGAACGAAACAATTTTCTTAGTGAATGTGAATACCTAGTAATGCACACGAAATTGAGGGATGAAGATGTAGCCTACTACAATGATTATACATAATGCGTATTAGACACATTATAAGAATACATACATCTACACAATATACAAGGAAGAATTATACTTAAGCTACTACATTATTAGAATTATACTGTGGAAAATTTGATTATGTATATCGTATTACTGTGCTATTATTATATTTTGTACAGAAGAATATTATGTTGGTTGAAGAACAGTAATGTTGTAGGAGGGTGTGTGGATTTGGGTGTATGTGTTTTATACAGTTCTGTTGTTTGGGTTTTTAAAGGTGGTATGATGATATTTGGTTGTTCTTCTGGTGTGTCTTGTGTATGAGAGCAACTGAGAAAACTTGATCTGTTGTAGCTGTAACTATGTAGCTGTATGGCCTTCGATGTTCATATGGATGGAGTTTTCTTGTGTTATGTAATTTTAATATAGGGAATTTGTGTGTAAGTAATGCTGGAGAATAAGCGGAGTGAGTGCTAAGTAAGTAAAGCTGATTTCAAGTCAAAGGATAGTAGTGTGAAGGCTATGCTCATAAAGCTAAGCAAGTTTAAGCAAACCAGTGATACATATTATTGTATCTGCGTTCTATGGTATTTAAACAGATACGTTCATATATGCCATGCCAGACATTGGCTGTGTTCTCGTGTGTATGTATGTGATGCCCTGCAGTGTACATATAAGAAGCGAAATGTTAGTTTTTCTGTTCTGGTGTTGCACATTAAATGGAGTAGTAGTGGTGAATTGGTATAGGGATTGTTGCTTTTCTTGCTCTCATTCGTGTTGTGATCCTCTGTCAGTTCACTTTGCTCTCGTGCTACTAATAATTGAATCCATTGTGAGCAGAATACTCTCTCAGCTATCCAGACTCCACACAACCACTTCTATAAACGTAGACTGGATTAAAACATTTTTTTCTTTTGCATAACATATATTTACAAGACGAAAAGACGTTTCACGAGCTTTACCTAACTTCATTTTGTTTACATAAAAAATAAACCAATAGAATACGACAGAGATTCTCCTACTCTGGGCTCATAGCAACTTTTCAGTTGTTGATAATCGAAAATTCAATTTGCATATTAAGTGTGACATTATTTTCTTGTCGACACTCTAATATTCCATCCTTACGTTTAGTTCTCACATTATCGCTTCGTGTTCTGCATAAAGAAACCTTGTTGCCATCACCCTCATATCGTCGTCCCCTTCAAAAAATTGACGCCACTTTCCTTTTCACTTCTGGAGTCGTGTCACTCCTCTGATTGGACCTTTGTATAACGGTATTATCATTTTACTATAACATCACATATTAAAAACTCTATCAGTTAAAAATTAATTACATGAATCTCAAGTATATTTCTCATTTGTCCATTAACGTTCATATATTATACCTACCTACACACTTATACTTATATACACATTACTCTGATGAAACATTATCACTGAAAAGATACATGCTACATACATAATAGTATTTACATAGTGCATACACACACACTGTATACACAATGCTCTATTTCCACTACTTATCTTCACATTCATGAGTATAAATGTTAGGAATTGTGTCAAAAATGAATTTAATGTACTTGCATTTCATTTTACGGTTAGAGAATAGAAAATAAATTCCACCATCGCCTACACTGTACATGTAGTAGTACTCTTTAGTATATTATATTCTTATTCATGATTCTCTATGAAAGGATTTGGGTGTATAAAGTCGAGTTTTGTGTTTACGATCTAATGTTGAGATACAGCAGCCAAGAGTATTATGTTGAATACGTGTTTGTTGGAAAAGAAAAGAGGTACTCTCAAAGGATTACACAAAATAATGAAAGAGCAAGCGATATATGCCACGACTGTATTAAGCTCTGAAACTTCTTATGTATATCTTTGACGTGAAATGCAGTTTTGCACAGTTTAAAGAGACAAGGCGTTGAACAGCATCTCATCCACACCACACTCCAGTATTATACCATCCTCTGACAAATATTCAAATCACAGATGCGTTTTAAAGCAACAGTTACTTATGTACATATTACATAAGTATACATAGTATTAATAGTACACACACACATACACCAAGTAGTAATTCAATAGTTGGCTCGGTTGTTAGTGTGACATTGTTGGCTGTGACTGCTGGTAAATTATTCATTGCACAGAATAGTGAATAGACAAAATAGAGATTGAGTGCATAATGGAAGGGATAAGCATTAATTGGACAGAGACGTAGGAAATAACACGCAAAACTGACTCCGAGAGAGAAATAGTAAACCGTTTAGCAGTTTATGCACATCATTGTGTTGTTGTGTTGGAAATTTGGAACACACACTGCAGCCTGGACCAATGGCACTCCTGCAATTTCTGGCTCATATTATTTGGGCACAGGATTGTGTTTACTAGCCTTGCCCTTGTGTCTGACTTTGTTATTGCTGATGAACTGAGGGAGTTTAGGTTGAATGTTTAAGCTGTGATATCTCTCACACTTTTCAACTCTTTCGTATGTAGTCTGAAACTTGAACGTAGAACATTTCACTACACGCGCTCCTCCTGGCATAAGATTCATTTTAGGCAGATAAAAATAGCTTGACAATTTTTTTACAGGTTGCAGGCATAATGGACTGCCGCCACTATATACTTTGTGTATTTATATTTTGGAAGTGTGTAGGTTCATGTTAAAAAACGTTGTTTACATTCTATAGCCAGGGGAAATAGCAGAAAGGAAACTTAAAGGATAAAAGTCAAATCTATTGTGGTTTGTTGGTGCGCATACTTTGAGTTTGTCTAGTAAATACATATACGACCTGTTGTTTTGGCATCGCAATAATATTATTTGCATTAAATTTGGCATACCTTTGTATATTATTATAACTATTAGGTGGATAAGCGCGGCGCATCGCGTCGTGGGGGCAATGAGCGAAAGAAATGACAAATAATTACATGACCATTACACGATGATGACAGATAATTTTCTGGAACAAACATATTGTATCAATTAAGAAACTTTTTTTTCATTTACTGTCATCTTGGATCATTTACTGACTACTTGGATCCTTTACTGGTTATTGGATCCTTTACTGGTTATTGGATCCTTTACTGGTTATTGGATCCTTTATTTGTTATTGGATCCCTTGCTTGTTATTGGATCCTTTACTGGTTATTGGATCCTTTATTTGTTATTGGATCCTTTATTTGTTATTGGATCCTTTATTTGTTATTGGATCCTTTGCTGGTTATTGGATCCTTTGCGGGTTATTTGATGCTTTACTGGTTATTGGATCCCTTAATGTTTATTCGATGCCTTAATGTTTATTCGATCCCTTAATGTTTATTCGATCCCTTAATGTTTATTCGATCCCTTAATGTTTATTCGATCCCTTAATGTTTATTCGATCCCTTAATGTTTATTCGATCCCTTAATGTTTATTCGATCCTTTACTAACTACTTATGGACCCTTTAATGACTATTTGGATCCACTAAGGTTATTAAAATATTTATTTCCCTAAAGCGCCTAAAAAGTAGCTATATGTACACTATGTGTTTGTTGGTTTCCTTTCTTTTTACTACCTGCTGACCCTTCTATTAATAAACCGATGGGTGGTCAGTTCTGAGCTAATTTGATTTCCAACTGCTGTAAAATTTTAATTGCCGCAGGTAATCGTGGTAATAATTGCAGTTTGTGTCAAAAATAATAATGCCTATCAAAAAGTCAGTAATTTTAGCTTCAAAATTATGTATTTCATGTGTTTTTTCGTCCATTGGTTTGGGAGATACCTCAAATAATAGGTTTGCCATTTTTACATGGGATTTCAGTATCCCAGTAATGCTATTATATATAAAGATTGTTGTTATCACCTTTGGTTTGGCTTTGGTGTATGTATGTTTTCGTGGCTAGCTTGTTGTTATGTTTTGTTTCAAATTATAAAGCTACTTAAGTGCGAGTTATGCTCACTCATACGATTACTATGATAAACCCACTTGAGGATTCAGCGCTTAACTCTTCAATTGGCAATGCAACAGTTGCTAAATTATATTTTAAGCGACACAAGGATTATTATGTGCTGCGGTTATTTTGGTGTCGATATTATTACCTATTATTACTACACACTAAATGCAAATGTGGATGATATAATTTCGTTTTATGTGCTTGCTCGCTCAGACTGTTGCATTAACACAGAATATGCGAGTGCAGAAATATAACAGTTTGTAAATTCACTCTGTTCCTTGCATTACACTTACACCCTTCTGTTTGTTCGGCGGACCAATAAATGCTTTGTCTCATCTTACTCAAAGGTACTTGCATAAGTTTTATTATGTTTGTACTTTGTACAGTATTCTCATACACCTTTTACCACATGACCTGAACATAATCGTTCAACTTGTCATTCTATACTCCTACTACTACATTTTTCCTTTTCATTACCATAAGTATGCATTTATTAATATTATTGCGGTTCAAATGACATTCCTAAATTTTTGCAGGACAATTATCGAAAGTGTACTATTGCAATACCTATACATAAAAATACTATACATATAATCGTAAGATTGCAAAATTGACAATTGTATTTTGATTTACAATGTGAATGTCGATTTTGATTTCTCTTTCACATGCAACAGTAAAATAGTCCATTAAATTTAGAAAGTGCTTCTATGAATGACTAATTGTAAGTTCAAAATTCAGGATGGAATGTTATGATTGCAATTTGTATGTAGTTAAATAAATGATATTATTTATGTAAAGTGGCGCATTAAAAAATGGAGAAATGAAACAAAATAAGGAAGGCCTTGCGTGATAATCATGCAATATATTCAATTTCATAATAAATACGCATTATCAATGTTTGGATATGCTCAGAGATTTTCACTAATGTAGAGAGAGATAATTCATTGTGTACAGTTTTTCAACATAGACTTTGATTTTGTTTTGTTTATTATTTTATTATACACAATTACGTGTGTTGCAGGGTATGGGAGTTATGGGACACATGCATGTGATGTGTACAGGGACTGCTGTATACGTTTTAAGCAGTACTCATGGAATGGATAGGAAGTGGGGTGGAATACATCAAAGCAAAGAGCGAAAAGACCTTGAATAGGTTTAGTACTACCGTTTTTATGATGGTTTATGTAAAAAACAGCTCGATCTATTCCTTCTTCCAAGTTGTTTGTGACTTCTGTCATTAAATATACACTTACAATATGCGATGAAGTTAAAAGAGTGCTCAGACTACTACTTGTGGCTGTAGAGCTGGAATTAAAAACTAGTTGCATTCTATGAGTAAATCTCTAATAGCTCTTCACAAAACCAATTCTAACAGATTCTCTTCAAGCACATAATATTATAATATTATTATTCCCTTGTTAGATAGTTTTAGTTTCGTTAGACTTGGGCATTACAAAATGAACTAGAAGAGTGGAGTAGTCTTCATAGTAATGAGGCGTGTTAGTATTATACTGTTACCATATGTAAAAATCTGGCGAGTTGAGTTAATTGCTACTTGAAAATGAAGATGTGTATTCTTGCTCTTTTTCTCGAGAGGAATTTGAGCTGTAAAAATTCCCGGATAGACATGAGTGCAAATACTAGCAAATATCTGTATACACAGACGTAGTTTGACTCAGAGCTAGAAAGCTACTTAATAGATTTACATGCTGTCCCCAAAATAATATGCAGTTGCTTATGTGAAATGCTGCAAGAAACATCAGTTTTGATGGTTTTTCCTCTTGCTATTCTCATACCCCCTTTCTCCTTACCCTACCGCACGCAAATATACAGATGCAGTTTGAATTGAAGACTGTATTTTAAAACGTGCACCATTAACTATTGGCATAAACCTATTCCAGAGTTCGCTTACCCTCTGCCCGCTCCAAAAATAATCATGACGATATAACCAGAATGCGATTCGTCGTTCTCCTTGTATATAGCATTACAGCATACCGTAAATGCATGAGTAAGACTGGGTCTCAATTAAATCTTGAACCAGAGCATTCCTTCTAAATTGTTGTTTATAAACTATTTATTTCAGTCCAACCTTCTTTTAAATAAACAAAAATTTCATTTTCCATGTAAAATACATGTTCAGTATTTTCTTGCTTATGAAATTCACATGTTTGCAAATGCACTGTTGGTAATTTTCAAACATCCTTGATTGTTAAGCATTAAGTTCATGCCTTAAATTCTACTAATGTTTAATTGCAAGGCAGATATTGTTTATAGAGAATATATTTTTGGCGTAATTTTTCAATATTAACAAGCAAACAGATTTTTATGTCTACGAAGTTAGAATGTTTCCAGAGTATGCCAGCCTGGCCAAATGTTAATGAAAATTTATTACCAGAAAATATTTTTTTTTATGAATCCTTAGTGAACCACATGCTTAATCATTTATTTGGTATTTATATCAAGGTGTATGCACTACACATGATTAATGTTTCATAGAATGCAGTTTTCAACTTCAAAGCAAAAAATTATTGTCCTGCTCCTTACAATATGTTTATTAATTATTACGTAACTACACAGTTTAGCACTTAATAACAAGATTACAGATGAGATATTCAATCAAACTACTTACTTATACTTATTTCTTCTTCTCGGAAATACCTACAATAATACCACACCACACTAGCACTTGTGTGCCGAATGAGTTAAAGAAATAAGATGTAATTTCTGTAATAAATGAGGGAGGATTAATACCTACTGATCGATGCCTTATTTGTTTAAACCATCATAAACATTTGAATGACAAGAATTCATTCATATAATGCGAAATCGTAAATGATTTAATGCCTTACGATATTTTTTTTTTCTAAATTCATCTTTTACATCTTGCATTTACGAAAAAATATTTACAACTTCCAACTGTCTTTTTAATTTTTTAACACTTAATCCGTTAAAATATTTACAGTTTTGCATTGAGGTATTATCAAATATTGAAGAAAGTACGGTATGAGGATGACTAATTGTGAACCTACATAAAATACCTCCAATAAATACTTTAACATTTTGTCAGTGTGTCCGTCCGTCACTTTGGTTACTAACAGAATGTCGGTTTGAGATAACTTTTTAAAATTTAGTACAGGGTGTTTCCTAAGTAACACTAAGTTTTGAAAATCTATATCTCTCTAACCAGACCAAACTATCAATATTGCTTTGATCTAAAGTAGTAGCTCGTGAACCAAACAAAATTATAATTTGCATTAAATATCATTCGAAACAGGAGACTTCAACTGTCATTTTCATGTATGGGTTGCCTAACTTTGTAAATTTAATGTGCATGAAAAATGGTTCGGTGACATGCTGCCTACTCACATCGCCTCATCACAAAAGAAACAAAACATGGAACTGACCCATTTTTAATGGGCAATTATTTAACCCCCATTATAATAGTTAAACAACTCATACATGAAAATGTCTGTTGAAGTCTCCCATTTTGATTGATATTTATCGCAATTCATAATTCGGTTTGTGTGAATTAAAAATATAATTGTGAAGTGCATTTTAACATGGTGCAGGCCCATTTATTATGACGCCTTCTACCGAAGTTAGATAACCCATATACAAAAATGATTGCTGAACCCTCATATTTCGATTTATATTCATTGCAACTCATAATTCGCTCTAATTCGGGAGATATAGATTTTCTAAAACTTAGGGTTACTTCTACCTAGGTATACATACTATACTTCTTCTCAGTTGCACGCAACAATACAGTGAAATTAATACACTGTATCATGAAATCAACTAAAAGTTGAGTTCATTAACAATGGCGATTCACTAGGACATAAAGACGCCACCAGAGGGCAGATGGTGCACTACCATAATATTTTAAATCATGTGCAACATACCTAGTCACATTATGTCCTCAGATTTAACTGCTTATTTTGATAATGAATCTTTGTATCCATTTTTTGGTTTATTATATTTTCAAACATAAAAAAGTCACCTTAGCCTGTTATGTTAGAACGCGAATATTAAAGTATTAATTCGCTTTGAAAATAATGTGGTGTTGAATGCTGCTACCGTTTCAAATCCACTCTTTTGACACACAGACACAAGCCGAGCGAGATGGTTGACAAGTGAATAAAAAACAGTCGTACTACTTTACATGCTTTTGAAGATGTAAGTGCACAAACATATGTAACGAACTACTGTGAGCATACGTTGCTGTTAGTAAACGTCGAAAATATTGGCGGACATTATACTTAATATGTAGCCATGTGAGTGATAAGCATTAAGAACGGTATTTTCTTTAAACTATTCATACTAATAAATCAGTTGAATGCTCTATTAGATTATAATACATCTAAATTTATTGTGGACGATGAATAGCGAGCAAGAGTAGCACAGGCCATTCCATGCAAGTCAAATTAATGACATACTCTTATCACAATGAATAAACGACAGTTTGAAAGTGGAAACACGAAGAAGCATACTAACTTTAGTAAAAAGTCTCTACTCTACTAAATGACTTATCAAATGGAAAAGCTTGGTAAATAGTTGAACGAGTTAGCCGGTTAGATTGTTGAACTGTTGTATGAATGCCTTATAACAATAATAGGAGAAAAGCAGCCTAATAATTTGACTATAGCACAAAGTCTGTCGTGCCTCCAGCTCTATCTCTCCCTCTGTCCATGCAATATAAAATACACACATATAAAATATAGGAAAATGAAGGATTAGTCTGAAACCATTTGTATACATATATCAATGCACGACATGCCTTAGCTAAAAAATCAACGACTCAACTCAACTAGTTACTGCTACATACTTACTATATACTAAGTACAACAAGTACCTACGTGTATCACTACAACATAACATAACATTTCTAAGCGAACAGCACATAAAGTATTTCATTTTCATTGCATTGCATTGCTATCACCATGTAGTAGTTGTGTGTTAGTTGGCTTTAACTTAACTCGTCTGTCTGTATTCTTTTTAGTTGCTAAGTGTGCATTTGGTTGGTATAATACAGGCAAGTGGTCTGATGGTGGTGGATCGTGGTATGTTATGGTAATGATGTTCTGCTGTTAAGTATAAGCGAGTAAAATGTAAAAGTATAAAATAATGTTAGTTATGCGACTAGGGATGTATATGTATGTACATGTATTGTATATGTATAAAATATATTCAACAAACGATGCCTCTCACTCAGCTCACCTTGAATACACTTTTATTATTCTCTCATCCTGAAGAGCTCCAGCACTGTACTGTGACTCTCGCTCCTTCTCTTCTCATGCTCACAAAACATACAGACACACACCTACTACTACACCATACACTACAAACACATTATGTAATACAAAGTACGAGCATTGAACATTTGAACACAACATACAGTGGATTCAGGTTGAGAGCGTTTGGTTATTCACTAACTCTACACTCACACTCTGTGCTCTGATGATGATGATGATGATTTGGATGATGATGCTCTCCAGCATATTTTAGCACTAGCAATATTGCATTGCTGTATGTATGTACTGCACTCTGCTCTTGTACAACTTTGAACTCATCAATATATTTCTAATAGCAATATAATGCATGTGTGTTCAAGTTGGAGCAGATTGTGCTACATGCATGCATGAGCTTTATATTGGTTGGAGTTAGTGTTAGTTGGATTTGGACTGGACGAGACTCGGAGCGAGACGACAGACGAGTATTTATTTTATTAGTGGCAGGAGTGGTAGGTGCAGTAGTTTAGTAGTTTAGTTAGATTATATTTTATACCCCAGACAGACACACACAAGTCTACTAATGTAAAGTAAGTGAGTGAAGCTGGTTTTATGTTGGATGCAGATTCTACATTGTATGGACACAAACAACACAACAGCCATTATATTAGTGGAGGTAGCGAATAGCTAGCTCATCATATCATGTTATGTATTATATATACAGATACTACTGGAAATAAGAGAATCGTCCTGGTCTGGTGTAATAATGAATGTTTAAGATATCTGTATGTAGGTACATATTCAATAATATATGTATGTGTTGTGTGTGTGTAGATTATGTATATATTATGTATAGATTATGTATATATATGGTAGAAATAGTAGAAGTAGTAGTAATGATGCTTAGACGATGATAGTCATGCTAGTAAGTTAAGTTGGTTCAAGTTTAATGTAAATGATGATAATGCATGGTGTATTATGGAGTGTATGGTGTGCAGAGTGTAGAAAAGTCGCATGAAGGTGTACTGGCACTTACACAGTGTGGAGTGTACAGATACAACAGACAAGAAGGTGGTGGTGGTTGTTAGTTACAGAACAGTGAGACGAAAGTTATACGTGGCTTTGCAGCTTCAGTTCAGTTCGTCTCCGACTTGGTTGTTTGTGTGAGTGTGTACATACATACAGGGAGAGCCACAGAGACTTTTGTACAATAGAGTGTGTTATTTATAATCGGATGATAGGGGTACAGAGGAAGATCACAATCAGTCTCAGTTTGCAATCCAGAAGCAACTATACACCTGTGAGTCTGTTGCTCACAATCACTACAATACAATACAACAGGCATTTATAGATAGACACACTCACATAGTTACACACACCTTCTATATTTATTTATATGTGTGCAAAATTTACAAGTATTTTATATTCTTCAAACCATTTCCATAGCCTGGCTACAAAATTGTGAAATCAACTTTGAACACGACTTTGACACACTTGATTTAGTTGAATTGTATAAACTGCAGACTTGACTCTATACTTTAGTTTGAAACTCAAAGGCTGATTTTAATTCATAGTCTGAGGATTATCCAAAAGAAAGTAAAGGAGGAGGGGAAATTCAGATAGAACTCTGATCTACAAATCACAGCGGAATTTTTGACAGTGGGAATTAGCAAATTTAGAAAAAGTCACGGTGAAAATGAGACGAAGTAGCCAAGATCAAACTTATCGGCGGATGAGTCAGGATGGCACCCGCAAAAAGAGTGTGGAATGGGTCCGACGTGGAAGCATGGATGTCAGCAAACTTGGATCGGTACGTTTGCCCTATTCTGACTTTCTGACTTCTTTCTTGCTTCTATCTCTCTCCTTCTTAATAATGTAACATGGGTCATGTGAGCTTTCTGGTGTCAAGACCTCAAGTCAAGACCATCAGTGTGGTATGCGTTTAATCCGCCGCTTGACTTTCTGTAGACAACGCACATACTCCTATCCAATAAAAACGACAACTTGCTATTTATCATTTCTTACACTCAAACTTGGCTTCGGGAAAATATTCAAATACTTTAGCCTTCTGTCTTTGTACACATACTGCTCTAGTTCTAGTTCTACTTGTATAATCTATTCTATATTGTATCACTCCACTAAAGTACCATTGTTCATTTACACAGTTCCACAAGTCTCCAGTCGACTCTGCTACTAATACATGATTTTGATTTTCCATAAAAGAACTTGGTTTTCATGAGAGTTGCCTGCATGTTGTTGCCTGTTGCACATATTATAAGCACAATTAATACTCTAATAACAGCTTAGCACTGTACAATTATACTCGTGGTATAACATTACAACATTTTCTCTTTCATTTATCATTTATTTATTACATAATATAATTAAGACTACACTATGCCTATAAACTAATTTACATTATGTACGAATAGTATAGTACTTCGTACTAAGAACGTAGGTAGTTTACTACATACTTTTATAATAATATTACTATGCTTTTCTGGCTTTATAATGTGGGCGCAGTGTTTTTGCAGATAATGACACTCAAGTTGTACATACAAATATATAAATAACTTGTGAGGCAGAACGGAATAAATATAGTCGGTAATAGTAGACTACTTGTTCGTTGTGCCCAGTATTATGTTTGCAATTAACTTTCTAGTAGTTTAAGCAACCCACAGTTTTTGTCTACGGTTTTGCTCTCCGTTGAATATCAGCTATTCAGTTTGTGTAGTCAAATGTAAACATGTTCTGTTAACCCCTTGAACTAATTTAATTATAATGATACAATCATTTGCAAACAGAATTCGTACACAAACTCTACTTGTATCTGTATATTTGCAGAACAAATACAAATACAAGTAGTAAAATAAATTTCTTGTACAGACATTTTGGGCAGGTAATAACATTCTCGGAATATAAATACTTTTAATGTAAGTAATCCTATTCTATTACAATGGTACAATGAAATATTTTGTTACAAGAACAGTTGTTCTTTGTGAACTACGCAAATGATTTTAGCAGTAGGGGTTTTTAATGGTTCTTTTAGGCTTGTGTTTGTGTATTGTATGATAATAGATTTATATTACTCTATAAGGTACCTGCATGAAAACATCGTAGTATAACGTAACTGCTATAGGTAGTTACAATATCGGGCTACCAGGGCAGTTACATTAATTAAGTGAACAAGAGAGAAGGTTTCCGTTTTCCGGTAAATATCAGTTGTGCAAACTATTTCCCGTATTGGCTTACTAATTCCAGATTTTTCGAGCATTATGTTCACGTGCACATCACCTTCAGCTAATGAATTTCTCGAATACATAAACAAACTGAAAGGTTTTAAAAATGATTCAAATATGCTTTCATTAGTTTTGCTGCTTCTCTGCTCCTTCTATACACTGCACAAATGAAGTGGATTGAAACAGTCATTTGATGACACGCTTCCTTGAATCTTCTTGAAATGTATTTCACCTAGACATTACTTAATCCTGTGCAAGTCTGCTTGTATATTCATGGGGTTTTGGTAATCCAATGCATAATATTACAATATACCTTCCACTAACAATTAGCAAGGGTATTGACTACAAATACAAAGCGTGTATGTTATCTCCACCTAATATAACGTAAATTATTTCCTCGGGTTATTACTTCTCTGGCCATGCATGGAGGTTTGGAGTTTGGAGTACTTTGTTTGTACTACACAAAATACAATTCGATGCATGATAGTGTGGTGTAATAGTCAAATAATTAGTGAAGGCGGTAATTATGACCCCAGATGATTTTGAATAGTCAACGAGTAATATTATCAGTGTTATAGTATTCTGTAGCATAGTAATCTAACACTCATGTTACGTCATGTTATAAAGCTGCTCAAATTTTAATACTACTACTGACAAGAACTGTATTTATTATTATATTTACGGAGTAATGATAGTAAATGCTTAGTTAGCGAGGAAGAAAGAAAATGAAGAGAAAGACTCTGTAGTGCTACTGTTGCATGTACCATGATCTTTCTTTACGTTTGTTCCTATGTCGTCTGTTCATTACATAATCAGAATATACGTCTGCATAATACATTATATATATTTATATATATTTATTACGTCACTCCAAGGACAAAGTAACTGACCAGAACTGGAATCTAAATTATATCGATTAGTGTGCCAATTTAAACTAGAGGTACCTACAGTAGTCTCGAATTGTCACGCGAAAAGATTTCTGTCACGTTTACTCTAAACTCTGCATGCTAGGAATATTATGATACGTATTCCTTATCATTTAACCACAATTAACAAAAATCATATTATTGTTGGTTTAAGATAAAAGCTAGACCAATAAGTAATAATGTACAAGCAATATGTAGAATTTGCATACAAACAGGATTTTTCAAAACGCGGAACATTTATTTTGTCCTGATATAATATGGAACTAAATAGCTAAAGAATTTTTTCAACGAGAAAATGAACTGAATTTTTATAGCTGGTGATGCGTTTAAGAGTATTTTTCAATGAGAGCAATGACTATTGTGTAATTGGATTAGAGCCTACAATACTCTTAGCTAGTCATCCATCAGTTAAGAACTTTTAAAACAGTGATAATAAACATGATGGCGGAATCGTCTTCGTGTGTATCTACACAGAGAGTTTTAGTATGTATTGAGTAACGAGGAACGTTAATATGAGTACGAATAATAAGTATTAGGCATAATAATAATATTTGAATAAGCATTATAATATGCTCTAATAATCCATATGCATCCATCATAGCATCGTTGACCTTCCTTGTGAGATATACCAAGTACTCATTATGGAAATGTGAAACGTAAAGTAATTGAAAGTATCCTTGTTCAGTTTGTTATCATCATCACATATAGGTAGTAGCATTGCACATCATCAGCTCGACCTCACCACCAAAGTTTCTAAGCAAATGAGATTTTGATTATACCCAATACCAATACCTTTCCATCTCCACAAACTATTGATTTTTCTTCTTGCACAAACAATTGTATGATTCGATGCTACAACAATGTGATTAGACTCACGCTACTTCCAATTCCGTATTCAAACACAAAATTAATATAGCAGTGTGTGAAACATTATAATATACAAAATAATATGTAGCATATCACTATCAAGTTTCAACTAAATACCTCTCCTCTCCAACAACAGGTACCTTAAACCAAGTAGTAACTAATAGCAACCTTTTGTATTGGAATTCTATGAGAAAACTTTTTGTTACAAGTTATACATCACCCTTAGTAAGAAAAACCACAAACTGAGTAATCATAAAGCTATGTAATTGTTTACTGTGCAACATGTCATTCTGTCACACAGTCTCAAAAGCAACACACAGTCAGTGTTTACAATTTATAGAGCGGTTTTCGTTTCATGTCTCAAGTTAGCCCCAATGATGTAATCCTATGATAACTATTAAATACATATACATAATTTATTATTGAAATGAAGCTCCAAATTAGTCACCAATTACACATAGCTTTGACTGCACCAGTTTTTTCGTGTATTAAATTATGATTAAATGATTCACTAACTCTGTTGCAAGCAGAGAAATCAACAGATTAAAAATCTTATGGTATACATAGTTAGCAATTATAAACATAAATAATTTACCATTTACCTACTTTCAATTCATTCGGTTCAAATGTTAGGGGAGTGCTTGGGTGTTTTGATACAAGCGACCGTTGAAGTTATATAAAATATTTAGGTAATCAATTTCATCAATGGAAGTAAAAGGACCTGAAAAACTGGATCAGTATAAACTGTTGGAAATATACAGCTATGTATTTGTATATTACCATGGTTTGTACATCACACTGTGTGTAATATTAAATAAAACGAAGTTTCGTTACTCCATACATTACAGAGTACCAAATATTTATAAGGAAGCGTAAATATAACTATCTGCAAGTTTCATGTGATATGGAACTTAAATAATATTAGTGGGTCCATGTATCATTCACCTCTTCTTTATCTTTTCTATTGTACACACTCACAAACTTATTTGCTTTGAATTTGTTTTGTGTACTTTACAGAATAAACTTAACGGTTTTTGTTTGTGTCTACTACTAATTTGTGTTATACTAGTCTTACTCAATTGCCCAGCGACCCAATGGAGACTATGTAATATAATGTATGTTATTGTACATCTTAAAATAAAAATATTTGTTCCAAGTATATACAGTTACATAAATATCTTAAATTAGTAATTGTAGCTTCTATGTAATAATGTAGTATAGATGCATATTATGTTTGAACTGTGTAAACACGCACAATTTTTATTTCTGTACACTTTCTTGCTTCAGTTTTTCACTGCCTACTTACTTACCTGGGTTATGCGCAAAGAACTGATTTGTTTGCTTGTTTAGTGCACTCTTTGGCTTGCGTGTTGTGAATATATCTTGCTTGTAATCAAAGCGTGCACTACAGCATTATCGTGATAATTAAACGATTTTTTTTATAATTTGCAGAAGCACATTGTGCCTACCGAACGATGTGGTCCACTCAGCATCTATGTCCAGGTAAATTATTATTCCAACCTAAATTCATACCGCACCTTGCAAATCAAAATGCACTATCAATAAATAAAATGTTTACGCCTAATAGTATTATAGTAATAGCAGGCTACAAAAGCCAAAGTATGTAATTATCGTGTTTGTTTTCATTTTCAATGTACGAATTAAATGTTTGGGTAATTTTAGGGAGATCTTTCACAACAAGACAAGCGAGCTGTTTTCTTGACAGTTCATGACTTGGGATGCAACCGTAAGAACCTTATAACATTATGCATTGAGTACATAATTTACTGAAAGGATTTTAAAGATTTCCTTGTTTCGTTCGTCTGTTCAGATACTTCCTTCCATGATTTCGTTGAACATCCTTGCATGTTCGAAATCAAAGACAGATCTGTGTTTATTCATGTGGATATTCCGGGACAGGAAGACAATGCGGCTGATCTCGCCGATGAGTAAGTCATTAGTGTGCAAAACATAATTATTTACCAATTGCCGGTAATAAACGAATCATAAACAATTGCTTACATGATCTTGTATAAATACTTTCATGCATTCAAACTATTATTTTTTCGTGGAAGTTGCATCTTAGATTTGGTAGAAATGGGCCACTGATTTTTTGAATTCTCTTACAACCATTTGCTTTATTGTACAATAGTTTCCAGTTTCCCACCATGCAAATGATTGGCGAGGATTTGGTGACTGTGCTAGACTTTTTGCACATCAAATACGTTATTGGAGTGGGAGAAGGTGCTGGAGCGAATATTCTCCTCCGATTTGGTATGGCACATGCTTCCAGATGCTTGGGACTTATCCTGGTCAATGTGACTGCTGGAAAAACCTCTGTTATGGACTACTTCAAAGATAAGGTAGAATATTCATCTGAGTTTCCAATACCTAAATCCTTTGTTACTTTGAGCTTGTGCTAAGTAAGACTAAGAAGAGAATTGTTTAGTGAATTAGTTACATTTAGGAATTTTGCTAATAAAAATATGTGTCTCTCATTTTGACAGTTTATGAACTGGAAATTGGGGCAAGTTGGCCACAACCCAACAACGGAACAATATCTTGTGTTTCACAAGTTTGGACATGTAAGTAATTTTGAAAGCATCTCTAATGAATTTCTATCTATTTGCTTACGAACTTTTATCAAGATGTAGGTACATCTTTGATTTGGAAACATTTAAATGTAACTTAATTAATGATGATGATATTTGAAGATAGTGAAATTCTGTTTGAGTTGTCAGCTACAAGTAATAATTAATGTATACTACACGATATTATTGTATGGAAACGCACTCGTGAGCCATAATGTTAGTGATAGTGTCAGAGTATGCCGCATGTGTACAATAGGTACTCGAATACTGATATTTGATCACTAATCGTAAGTACATGACATGCCATTATGATTTGGAGTAATTATTTACGAATGATAGATAGAAAATGTACTTTCGATTTGATCCTGAGAAATGTGTATCTGTACTGCAGCTGTTTATTTCCTCTGAATTCCTTCATCCCCGGGATTAATTAATGAGATTGCTGTTTATTTCCGATGGGATGTGTATTGTATACTACTGTTGCATGTTGTGACGTCTTAGTTATCTTGCACTGTTCACACAGTACCTCTATGTAAGCATTTCGTGCTAACTACAATTACAAAAAATGACTTTCAAGTAATGCAAGTGGGAAATATCCAAGAAATCGTACACCGAATACTTCTAGCAGGAGAACTTATCCCATTTACCACAACGTATGATTTATAATGTGTATAGGTAGTCTGTAGTCTCGTGTGCTACACAAACCACACATGTATTCACACCAGCATCTGCAAATCTTTCAGGAGGTTCCACGTGGACTTTGTTTGATAATTACTTAATTACTCTATCTGTGCAGGAAATAAAGCACTAGTACGTAGTAGAATACAGGAAAACACTTCTAAATGGTTTAGCAATTTGTTAGGTAGGTTTATATTATGGTTGTTTACTTGAGAATATTAGATGTCATGATGATCTAACTGTATGTCCTTTCTATGTCTCCGCGTGCTCTTCACCGTATTTCATCCAAAGAATCTCGAAGAGGTAATCTTTACTTTTCCAGGCAGTCGCCTGATCCATAATTTGTTTATGAATGAAGATTAATCATTTTGTTTACGTGACTCCAATTACCAATTAACAAGTCAATAATTAGAGCTACATATAAGTAGTTTGTGTATAGTTTCCAAATATTATAATTTCATAGATTGTAGTTGTAGTATTCATTAGCCAGCTTTACCTTGAGTTTCTTAGAAACACAGGTTCATATTTCTTTTCTTAAATAATCTTTGGAAATGATGTTACCTCAACATAGATATATATATATTCCATTTTTGAATCATTTTTTTCATACTTTCTTTCACAATAATTAAATTTGCATTTTGCCTGTTTTATACTTTTTCAGTAAATGTAGCAATTCTGAGCTTGTTGCAAGAAAACCATTTTCCATTTTGCCAATTTTGGTTTCACTTTTTTAATCCAACAGTTAGCTTTATCAACCATAGCAAGCTAATCAAATTTTATAAATAACTTGTCACACTTGTTTATACACACAAGCAAATTTTTTCAACATTTTGTCGCTAAGGCTGATAATGAGTCTATAATGAAAATTAAGGTAACCATTTCACAATGTCGTAAAGACAATTTGACTTCAACAACATGGTGGAGTCAATTCATACCAAAGACTAAATCTGAAACTTTTCTTCATCACTAGGATCTTCTACCAAGTAAATAACAAAAAGGGTGGATGGGATAGTTTATTAGTCAACGTTTTGTTACTCATAAGTTGCTATAAATGTTTCTCCTTATTAGCACTAGTCCAAACTGCTTGAAATACATGTACCCGTCTGGTCTGTGTGCAATATTGCAACATCATATTTGTCATCACGCTTTAGCTTTCACATGAAATCTACCCTTGGAATGGTAGTTATGAATTATGAATGCTGCATACAATTACATCCTTGTTATCAAATTACGATCCAAACGATTTTCTGGGTTTAGAAAACAGCACTAGAAAACCAAACAGAAAACATTTAAACGAAATATTGTGAGTTTGCGATATATCAAGCAGTTATCTGAGATATAATTATTAGGCTTAAAAATCTGATTAAATACAATTTTAGCCAATTTTACAAAACTTCTTTTTCCATTTCTAGAGAGCACAAATAAATACAGCAAATAATTTTTTTCTAAACGCTTTAAAATCAAATTGAAATCAAATATTTTTTGGTATGAAATTTCATAGTTTCTGATGTTTGAAATAGATTCCAGTTTCTTACATGCTTATAACAATAGGGCAGCAGTTGATTTGATTTTATATTATTTTTAAATTTTATTGTACGATCAATCAAAATAAAATTCTCGTTGTCGTAAGGAGCACATTATTGTTTAAATCTTTAAATTCTTGATTGTTTAAAGTTACTTTACTTTACAGAAAATTATTTAATAAAGTTCACGAATTAATTTCTGCTGTTCCTACATTCCTAGTGGTCATGTTCAGCTTTATTTGTTTGCAAGTGCTCGAAAATTATTAAAGTACTCAATAATTTTATTGTAATTCACGCTTTTCACTTACACCATAGCTTGTACTGTAGTAAATGTCATTGACAAATGGAATATACTGCAAGCTTTTGTCTTAATTGAAAACATGCAACGTACTCAATTAACACTGTCGGATAAATTAATAGACACTTGATTCCGCAGTCCGAGTCGTTTAGTAATCTCAGTTGTACTTTTAGAAAAGTAGTTTTAATTAGTAATTGTAATAACTACCCGTGTAAATTAAAAATCAATTTTGTTTACCAAATATTCTTGTTTGTTATGAAGGTATATTTTAATGCAATATCACTAACTGTAAAATGAACTATACAGCAATTGGACAATGACGAGGTTATGAAGGACCGTGAAAAGACCATTTTGGATTACCAAGCAAAATTGAAATCGGCAATCAACGCTAAAAACTTGAAGATGTATGTGGATGCTTTCCTGACGTAAGTTCACAACAGTGTAATATCATACCTACAACAATTTTTACACACATTCTGCTGTAATTATTTTAATTATAAATTTAATATTAATATCTTTGTTTTAATTTTCTTTTAATTAATTTAGGAGAAAGGATGTTACAGGCAATTTGGAAAAGCAATTGAAAATTGATACTTTGCTACTGGCTGGAGCTAAGGGTTCTTATGGAAGTACAGTAGGACAACTCCACACTTTGATGGACAAGCAAAAGACACAGCTGTTGAAAATTGACGATGTGGGAGACGTGATCAATGAGGCTGTGAGTACATAAAGTTTATTTAAACATTTACGCATGAAATAACATATTTTATCGCTAACTAATTAAATCATCTAAATTCTAATGTCACCATTGAAGTTTTTCAGCCCATTTTTTTTATAATTGCTTATATTAAAAAGACAAAAAATTACAGAAACTGTTCTATTTCTGAAAGCAAAGTTACTCTAATTTTAATGCATGGACAGGTTCAATGTGTTTTGTTATTTCTTGGTAATCCGATGGCGTATAATTTTTTGTCATTAATATTTAGCGTTATCTTGTACATTTTAATATTTACATGATAATAAGTTTAAAAATTTGAAATGTTGATTTACAGCCTGACAAGGTAGCTCAAAGTATTTTGCTATTCTGCAAAGGTCAAGGGCTCTTGACTTCCGTAACGATGCCTGGTGTTGAACGCCAAAGGACTTTCTCTGGTGGAGAAGAAGGTTCTCCAGCTCAGCTTGCTCGGCAGCGTACAATGAGCATGGAGGAGTATGACAAGCCAAACATTAGACGACTCTCCATCACAGCCATCCAGAAACCTGAGTAACAACTAAACCTGGTAAAATGAATATGAATCATTCCCTTACACTTACTTAAAGTTCCATTTGAGAGCAAGGAATTTATTTGTGATCTTCTTTTGTACTCACAGGACCTACGCCGTACAAAACCAGCTTAAACAGAATGCAATCAAACCGCTGCTACAACTGTGAAAGTTAATTATTTGAAGATTGAAGATGAAACTAATGTATAAAATCAGAATTAGAAACGAATGGAAAACTCATATTACTTAATGTTAATATTCTTTTCACTTTACTGGTGTAACAGACCAAATGTAATTTCTTCTTGAGTAGTAGTATATCGAATATTGATGTGGAATGTGTCTGGCTGTTAGTAAATGCAGAATTAATGTTTAGCTTAGTTAGTAGTGTAGTAGTGCTCATAATATTACCAAGGGTAGCTAAATTAGGGGATGAAACACTTCACAATGAATGTCTATTCAAATGAGTTTAAAGCTACCACAAGCCTTATAGTGTGCTTCTGAACAAAAAATGCTTATAAATAATATACTGAACTACAAAAACAATATCACTGCATAATTTTATCGCCATTATAAAATAATTAAGTCAATTGCACAAGTATATAATCAAATAAAGCAACACGACCACACTTTCTATGCATTGTCAACAGTAGGTGCCGACCTAATAGTTTATTCTGACATTATGGAACATAATCTTATTATAACACTAAGCTGAACCAACAAGAAAATAAAATCTATATATACCCATAGATTTTGGCATAATATGTAAGCCATAATTGTTATAGTGTGTAGTTATAGACTCTTTGTCATTATAAATCATAGAAACGAATGTTATCATTAGATTATTACCAGAGGGATGTTTCTCACCGTTTCCCACGGTTTTAACCAAACAAATAATTTTAAAAAAACGGAAAAAAATCGGCACTGGGATGCTAAATAGAAAATTGGGGGTCACCATTGGAAATTAATGTAGTGTACAATACAGTACTGGTGTTGGGGCTTGAAAGTAAACAAGGAAATCAGGATAAAGTTAAATATATAGTTAGCAATGATAAGTGTTAAGTAATCAATAGTTATAAGCAAAAATGCGTACGTCTTGTTCATTGATGAATTAATGTTCAACAGAGTAATGTAAGACAAATCCAAGAACCCTGAATATAAATACAATACAATATTACCTTAATATTTACAACCTTTGACAAACAAAGTCTATAATAATGATATATAGCGGGAAGCTGCCGCTTACTGTGAAAACACGCGATAAATATTAATGCCATTAATTTTACACGTAGCCGAAGTAGTGAAATAAATAATTTGTTTTGTCTGCTTTCACCTATTTGTGTACGGTGAAAGTGTATTCCCATTTCTCTTTCTCTAATAAAATATTGCTGTTAAATGTCTTAAATATATTGTGCTATTAGATATAATATTATGTTATTTTACTTATAACATGAATAAACAGAGTGTGTTGAAAATTACATCGTCCTATTTTACATATTAACACTTTTGAATCATTTCTACTGCTATTATGACTTGTTGATGAACAGACCATTCTGAGATTTTCACACATTACGCTGTTCACACATAATATTGATTCCCTTTTATGGTTTTGCATTGAAGCTTGAGAAATATATTTGTGCTAAATGAGTTGTATACCTTGTATGTAATTTTTTTAATCATAATAATATATTCTTAACAATGTGTAATTCATTGTCAACTGACTAAGGTGCCTCATTGTGCGGTATATATTTTATGTAGCTGTGCAGTCTATGTAATGTGTTTTAGACGATCATAATGTGTATACCATGTTATTTTCAGAAACATACCTATATTATAATTCTATGTACAACTTACAACTAACTTACAATTTATCATATTATACATAGCATAATATATAAGCATAAAAATACATGTTAGTGAAAAGTATCTTTAGTAATGTTTTAGTTTCAAACGCAATTTAATTCTTAAAAATCTTTTATTGTTAATTTTAATTTAACTGCGCTGATGATAAGAAAACTTATTGTGTTACAGCTGAAAAGCGGCATCAAGCTTTACAATTAGTGTATTCACTAAACCGTCTTTGACGGAACAAAATTACATTTAGAGAAATAATATAATAAATGTAATACATACAATATACAATTATACATATTATAATTATAATATATATACAATTAATGGTAAGTAGCACGGGAAGAGTTGTTTGGATTGGTTGTAAGTGTAGGAGTTAATGGTATTGTACGTCGTAATCTGAGGAATGGTTTGGATTATTCGATAGTTACGAACAATGATAATAAAAGTAAAGTTCAGTGTGGAACAATTTCTCTATATTAAGAGAGAATTCGAAGTTATTAACAATTACAATAGATCTACAATTATTTTTATTGAAGCATCAAAAATCAGAATTAAAAAATCCACAGTCGCATATAAATCTACATCGTTTTTAATTTAGAATATTGATATGAAACAAACTGATACCTCTACAATATTTTTAGTAGAATACTCAAATCAAATCGATTTAGAATCTATAGTAAAATTAATGACACGAACTTCTGATAAAGTAGATATTGTAAGTCAAGGTTTATTTCCGTTAGAGCTTTAATAGGTAAAATATATTTAAATTGACATTTCATTCGGCTGCTCATTGATTTCTGTTCAATAGAATTGCTGGCATTAATTACTCTTTACATAGTCTCAAAGTTATATTAACTTTGTATACATATAGTCTCAAATCTCAAGGTCGCATTTTACCGTCTCACCTTCAGCTATACACAAAATCATAATACCATTTCTGAAGCATATTAGGTGCATGGTGCACATAAAATCATAAAAATGCTGGACTTCTATATAATACCAATGTATGCCACAGAATTAAATCGCAAAAAGTATGAATTGCCGTGCTACAGTACACTTTTCTTAGAGCCATACCATGTTTTTAATCTAATTTCAAAATTTTATTGGGGTTTTTCTTTCCCATTCACAATTTACATGTAGCAGAATAATGTAGCGTGTGTTGACAGTGTTGAGAATCCACACAGCACCGGTTTTGTTTTAGTGTTCATCACGGATTCTAAAGCAAGCGATCGCGGACTGAGGGAAACTCAACTATTTGTTTTGGAAAAATGAGACCACGGGAAACACAACCAATACAAGCAAACGGTGGTGGTCTTGGAGATAGTAAATACATTTAATAATTGTTTCAATTATTATTACACTATCATCCAATTATTTATCCAATTTGACACATTAATTATAAGCATTAAACCATGTGATAACTCACAATTTCTTTGCCGTACTATTGCAAAACCCAATAGTGAATAGCATTCACAATCATTGATTCATAAATTCAGTTCTCTGATATCACAATTAGAAATTTTGCATACCAAAAGTTTAGTGAACAATTTGTGCTGCACAAAAGGGGAAAATGTTACTATGATGTACACTACTTTTGCAACGATTTTAGTTGGGCTACCCGTATTCTTTTTCCTCTCGTTTTGTTTGGTGTTTCGACAGGTATATTGTAAAACAATTAAAATTTAATGTTTCCATTAAGGATTAAAAATCTGAACTAAATAAATCATGCGACCGTTTGGGAGTAATCATATGTTATTTTGTTTTTCAATGTCAATTGTAGAAACTAAAGAAGAGAAAAGTCATACAAAGATTTGCTGACGACCGCATCTCGGTGGGTATTTTCCACCCGTTTTGCAATGCTGGCGGTGGAGCAGAAAGAGTACTGTGGGTTGCCTTGAAGGATCTGCAAATTAAGTAAGCCTTGTTACTATAGCTGGGATTTTTTTCTTGCGGCTGTCATGTGGCCGAATACTCAAGTCAAAATTGTCATTTTAATTAATTTTCCTTTGAGGACGGCTTTTTATATTTATTTTTGGGGCCGTCGTTTTTGTCTCATTTAATCTTTGTGCCATTTTCGCCCCAAAGCGTCGCATTACATTACAGAACAAGCGCAGGCGCAAACAGACTAACACATATTTCAATCACACTTTGAATTGAAACCCAAATTCAATAAATTGTGAAGGGGCTTTATTATTTCAAGAGCACTGAAAAACCAAGGGTGTTTTCCATGTTAGCAAAGTAACTTTTATACATTTTGAACAGATCACAAGAAAGAAATCTATTCTGTGGCTGGGCTTTTTAGAGATGCAGCAGCCTCCCGGCTGCTTCGTTTCGTGCATGCATTTATAAATGGCATACTAAAATGACCTAAATAAGAGTAATATTGTTATGATAACTTAATAGATTCTAACGAAATATGTTTTGTACAAGTAGCTTATTGCAAGAAACAAGTTATGCTATTTTTTTAATTTAACAATTATGTTGTAGGTATCCAGATCACCATTTCGTGATATACACGGGTGATACAAATGTTTCACCTGAGGAAATCATTAGTAACACGAAGGAACGTTTCAATATTGATTTACCAGCCTCCACAGATTTTGTTTACTTGCACAGAAGAAGATGGATAGAAGATTCAACATTTCCATACTTCACATTACTCGGAAAGAGCTTGGGATCCATATATTTGGGAATGGAAGCCTTATGTAAATTCGTACCAGGTGAAAACTGTCTTTAATAATAATTTGTACTTGCCGATCGATTTATAACCTATTTTCCGTATTCGAATAACTCCCATGGATTGAAATCAATACGTACTTGATAAGTTAATTATTGTGTGTTTCTATTTCTCATAGATATTTACCTGGATACTGTGGGCTACGCCTTCACGCTTCCAGTATTCAGGTATATAGGAAGTTGCAAAGTTGGATGCTACATTCATTACCCCACAATAAGTTCTAATATATACCGAGGAACCAATTACAATAATCGATTGTCGGGACCTAGTAATCCGATTTCATTGTTATTGAAACACATGTACTGGAAGATTTTCGCAAAATTATACTATTTGGCCGGCTCATGCTGCAATGTTGTCATGGTTAATTCCAGCTGGACTGAAGAACATATTAATCAACTTTGGCAATGCCCTTCTATGACTTACAAAGTTTTTCCACCATGTGACGTCGAGGAATTTAAGACTATAAATATCAAAGATGAATCATATAATTCCGTAACGAAAATAGTATCAATAGCTCAGTTTAAACCGGAGAAAGATCATCCGCTTCAAATCAGAACTCTTTATCAATTGAGGGAAATGCTACGAGAACATGAGTGGAATAGAATTAAACTGGTCCTTATTGGAAGTTGCCGAAATGCTGAAGATCAAGCTAGAGTAAAGGACATGGAAGATCTTTGCAAACATTTGTCTGTTGAAAATAATGTGCAATTCAAAATTGACATTTCCTTCGAAGATCTGAAAACCGAGCTGTCAGAAGGACTTATTGGTATACACACAATGTGGAATGAACATTTTGGAATCAGTAAGACATGTTTTTAAGAAACGTATTTTTATTTTCAAATCTAATTAAAATGTTAATATGGGATGAATTCTGATTCCGGTATATGATTTGATGACGCGTGTTGAAAAGTCACATGTAAAAGACATCATGTATTTATTTTTAACCGCTTGTTCATGAATATTTCCTGATATTGCTGGTTATTTCTAAATCTTTAATACAAAAATTACATAACTTTTATTACTTTTTAATCAGGTGTTGTCGAAAGCATGGCTGCAGGTCTGATAATGGTCGCTAATCGATCTGGAGGTCCTATGATGGATATTGTCATGGAATATGATAGTTCAAGAAACGGTTTCCTCGCTGTAGACGAAAATGACTATGCAGAAGCTATACGAAACATTTTATTGATGACACCTGAGTCTAGAGCAAGAATCAGAAATCAAGCAAGAGCATCTGTGGACAGATTCTCTGAAAAGCAGTTCACGAAATCCTTTCTGGAAGCTGTTGAGTCGCTTTTCCAACAATAGGAATTAATCCTGCACGCAAGCAATTAAAATTAAACCAAAATGTATATGATTGGATTCCTGCACCGTTTTACCATGTTATTGTACATGTAGAACTTCCATGCAAACCGACACTATTATCCTTTTCTAGTCATCCTGGGATCTCTCCCAATTTGAATTATACTCATTTCTAGTCTTCACCAACAATAATCTAGTCATAAATGACGCTTCAACATAAAATATTATAACATCATAACGCATTCCTTTATCTGTAGAGTTAAAATGTTACACTAAATTCGTCTACTAAATTCGTAAAATAAAAATGATCGAAAAACTTTTCTCGGATTTATACACGTCAAAGTTGTAACATTTTTTGCTCATCTTATTGAACAATTGATCTCGTGTCCAATAATTTGACTATTTCTTATTGAGTCTTGTTTCTTATCATTCATTACATATCTATACGCATAATATATTTGAAAAGTAGTTAATAAAAACAATTAATGCATGCATATCCTACTATATTACCTGACTTCATTTACTTTATATGTGTAAAGAAAAAGTCACTTGAGTTTCAATCTCAATGAACTAATTTAGTCCATATAAATACTATAGCTGCTTAGTACATAGAGTACGTATATTATTAGATTGCAGTTGATTTGATACGTTTGATATTATTTCATTGGATTTGATTATGCCTTAAGGAAGAAAAAATGAGTTGCATGTTTGGAGAACATACCGATTACAAATCATAAATAGATATCGTACATTGAGAGTTTGAGAGGCATGCTATGCAAGCAAAGCTGCAGCTCTACGTACATTGCAATGCATTGTGGAAAATATTTTATAGAGAGGTAGGCGCACGTAAAGATTACAAAGCTCATAGCCAGGTATGTATCTGTGCATAGTTTACTCGCATGCGATAAAGATGGGAGAGTGGCTTTGAAGTGATCTGAAGAACTGATGGTAGAAGATTGTTCCTTCATCATCGTGCTGCAATGAAGTATTGTATCGTCGTAAGGAACGAATATCGTCTCAGCATGTACTTAACTGAACTGAATAAGGAAGTAAGCATGAAAAGTGATACTACATCGTAGTACAGATAGCAAAATGTTTCGTAATAGCCTAATATCAGTTAATGAAACATCTCTCTATGAAAACGCACACATATCTTTAGCTCACTTCTTACGAACCATTAAAACTCCAACGAATATATCAATTACGACAATAGATACTTACGTGCATGAAAAAATGAAAAAATCCTATCTAGTACAAGCAATTTTTGTTCGATTTAAGTGGTCAATGATACTCACGTAGTAATAATCGACCTCCTTATTTGCATATTATTAATGTCAATAGATAAGCAATGTGTGTACCAATATCATAATCTCTATATAGGTATACTGTCTGTGTATGTTACAGGAAGGACGTCTTCCAACAATCAAATTTAAATAAATAAATGCATGAATTAGTCAAACAAAAGCTACAAATGATCGAAGCTTTGTCGTATTTTTGATGTGGATTAATCATCTCTGATTGAAATTTATTCATAAGCACATTATCAGAACTTTTTATACTTTTTATATTATTCCCTTTATGTTCAAACAGTTTTTGTATTTTATTTCTCCCTGAATTGGAGTTAGTTAGTTACTTGTACAATGTTTCTTTATCATAAATTGACTTTATGGAAATCATGTAATTTCATTTATTATGTAATTTAATATCTTGACGGAAACTATAATCAGTTGATGAATTGCAGTAGGTAATATTAAAACAATTTGATTGTAGAACAATAAAATTATTTGCATAATATTATGTTATTAGATCTTTTAGCTTTGCCTATATTTATGCTGTGTTGCATACACATAATTCTTTCTTCAGCATTTAATGTATAATAATAACAATGTACAACAGCTCTATCGAATTAACTATAATTTGCAATTTCAAAATCTTGAGATTACAATTGGTAACTGATAATGCCACTAGTATGTGCTACAAATAACAATACTTTGTTACACAGTTACATTAGACTGAACATTGAGATGTAATTTTGCAAAGATAAATAATTGTGTTTTCTTGGATTGGCTACTTACATTGTTTGTCAATCTTGACAACTGTGAGCAGAATTTCTGTAAATGGGACGAAGAGACACGCAGAATGATTAAATGGGTAGACCAATCCTAAAATCGCAAAATGGGAGAGTTTATCTTACTATTGTTATAATATTCATTATGTACATGAATTGACAATTATCAGTCCTCATTTCTTTGAATATCATAAGCACGGCACATACTTTTAATGGTTTTAAAAAAGACTCTTATAAACCATTCATAAATTCTGCATCTGGAGGTCGGCGACATATTTATGTGAATGCTAGGAAACAAAGTCAGCCTATCTTGAACAGCTTTGTCATATCATATATCATTTTTATTACGAGTTTTATAATATACAATGTTATCCATGTTTCATTTTCATGAAAAACTACATTAGGGCATTACATTATCCACATTCAACTCTTCTTCAACAAAGCGTATATATCTTTAAATACACAAGCTCACTAAACGATTACATTCTTTGTTAGCATATATAGATGGGTATTGCTTCCTAATACCGGGCTGGTAAACATTTTTATGTCTCAAAGCCGCAAAACGTACATTACATGCAGAATGTAGTATAGACTTTCTGTAACATACATTCCCATTCATATCAATCGAATATTGTTCACTAATATTGGCGAAGTTGCGTTATGTGTATCAATAAGAGAAAGCTTATCTAAACATAAGGATTAAGGCTCAAATGCAAATATTTACGTTTAAAATATATTTTTAATCTGTCTCATTTCTCATCATCATCAGCTTAAAAGTGAACATTACTATAAATTGGGGGCAAAGTGTGATTGTGAATGAATGTGGAAAGAAAGACAGAGTGTAAGGGAAATACTTTTCAAATGTATTAATTTGAAACGATGCCTATGTTATAATATCAATATTATAAAATAAGTGTATTATAATGTATGATATTTAATGATTATACTCGTTGGCTTGGTTGCATTGCATTGAGTGTGTGTATGACATAAGATATTTAACATAACACTGAATTTATTTAAAGTGTTAAGCAAATGAAATGTGGGATTGTTGGATTAAATGCAGAACTGTGTACACTACTGTACTAATTACAGAACATATTATGGATCCCCTGCATTTATTTGTAAAGGTATGTAGGATGTAGAAATCACGTTTGAATACTATAATACAAACTATGGTCGCAGCAAGGAGTTGTGGTAATAATGGGAAGGCTTAAGGCAGGAGCAGTAGTGGTTGCACGGGCGGGCAGTGAAAATGAATAGATCTAACATATTACCTAGTTAAATATAAGCAACTAAACTAACTAACAATAATATGAAAGAGTAAAGAATGAAAATAATGCCCTCTCTCTTTTATAATACATCCTCAATATATACTAAGGGCAAAAATAAGGTCTTTGCTTCACTAACTATATAATACGATCAATCCCAAGCACAACCATACAAAGGTATTTCTTAGGTGGAGGTTCATGTAGTTAAGCCTTTGCACTTGCACGTTATAGCTTTGCCTTTGCCCAAGCTTCGCCGGTACCTTAAAACACCTTAACTTGTTTCTCCTTTTGCTATGTAAAGCATAATAGTAGTCATGTATACATACACGTAATAATTTCCATGTCAAAGCTGGGATCGGATCTTTTTCTAATGGTGCCTCTAATGAAAAACCATTAAGTGAACGTTAACAATTTTCTATCACTCTTTTACAGCACACATCAATATTTCTTTAATTTTTTTTCTTTCTGGTAAACTAAAATACTATTTATTTATAAAACAATGTCAATTTCATCAATGACACTTTATACTCTTCTGTAAAAAAGTTTTTAATGTGTATTGTTTTCAGTACCTAATTGTAATTATTACAACTTGCGACAATTTACAAAACACTGCCCTTTCAATTAATAAAAAAAAGTGAAAAAAATACTCCGAATTTTAACAACAATCAAATTAGGCATACCTAGATTTACTTTCTTTGTTTTTCTGTTGCATAGTATATTGAAAGTGTTTAAAAATGTTTATTAATTAACAGACCGTGAAACACCATGATAGTACTACCTTCAAAATCATAGCTACTACCTCTACACAATTATTTTCTCAAATGAAATCATCCAATCCTTTGTCTGATTGTGAAAACCTTCTTGCATGCTTTTCAAATTCATCAACATTCGATTTCAATAGCTATAGGTTAAAAATCCCAGCATTAAAATGTGTCTGTCTGTAGTAGAATGGTTTGTACAAGAAAATATTATAAGAAGGGTTGATACTGGTTCTTGGTAGCTGCATCAGTAAACTACATACACATACGACTGGACTGTGTTCAGACACAGAAGTGTACGTATGACGACCGACTATAAAGTGTAAAAAAGGTTCTTAGTATAATGAATAGTACTGCAAGGAAAATACGAGCAAAGTATGTTTTTGTTCTGCTGCATTATGTGTTTTGTAGTGTTTGTATGTTGCTAAAACCTATGTGGCTCGAATAGTTTTAATATTAAGTAGAATTGTAATACGTATACAAAGTACTGCACAAGACAAGCTGATGCATGCTGGAAGGTCTTAGAGAATACTGCATAGGTATATTATATGATTTCCATGTAATAAAATGCAAAGTAAAGCAAGGCATGGAAGTTGTGGGACTCGTCGTCGTTTGTGTAATGTAAGCTATGGGTACATTCGTACGGACTTGTTTGTTGGGACATGGACAGAGACAGGTGTATTGAAGCAAAGCACGTATAAAAGAGTTGAGAGTAATGTAATGGTAGTGTAGTGGTTATGTGGAAGTATGCCTCTGCGATGATACAATGATGATGGGATAGTTGTAAGTTGCAGCTTGGCAGAGATATATGATAGGACGCTATAGTTAGTAATATTACATTTAGTCCCGAGTCGAGTCTTGAAGACTTTGTGTTTGTTGTGTGTGTAAATGTGAAGAGAGTCAGTCAGTTGAGTTTGAGCCACGTAACAACAAGTATGTAGATATTAGAGACTACTACTAAACTCATCCTACATAGCAGGTTGTTGTTGCTCAGCGAGTATAATAATAGAATCTGTAGATGAAGTCTGAATATTATGAGTTTGAGACAGACTGGCTCGAAGCAACGTAACAGCATGACGTTTGGAGAATAACTATAAAGAGAGAAGTTGCTTTGTCTATTACATCTCCACCACCACCAACACCACCACCACCACCGACTACCATCACAGACAAACACACTCTACCTCTAGACACACCACATTGCATTGCATTACCATTACACGTAACACATAACATTTAACATTTAACATAAGATGCTAGGGAAAGTTAAAGAAAATAACTACAAGCCTGCAAGAGGATCAAGCCGAGAGAGACAGACAGAGAGAGAGAGACGATGAGGATGAGGAGAATGAAGGAAGGAAGACTGAGACTCGGAAGATGTGGAAGGAGATGAAGATGCTAAATGGGATGAAATGTAGAAAGATGTTGTAGAAAAGAGTTTGGCAGAAGAAGAAGAATAAGAAAAAGATTTTGATGTTGCTATGGTTTTGGTTTTGTTAATGTTGTACAGGTACTCGAACAGCTAGTGTAATACTAAGGCAAGTAATAAAGGTAAAACTAGTGTTGGGACACGGCGGAGTTTTGGAGTGTTGTGTGGAGCCGACTTGGGACTACAGGCAACTGGGACCGGACTGACAAGGCATGCATGGGATAAATAAAACTGAGTGTGAGACTGGACTGGACTGACTGTGACTGTGAATGCAATCCACTACTCAACTCACACACACACACATACACACAAGAAAGAGGAACACGGGGAGGAATGAAATGAAATAACAGGTAAAATGTAAAATGTAAGCAAAGTCTAAGAAGAAGAAAGAGCAGCTGCAATGTAGAATGGAGACTGGTGTTGGAATAAGACAAGAAGAGACGAGTAAGAGTAAGAATAAGAATAAGACGAGGAATAAGAGTTTGGTAAGACAGAGAGTAAGAAAAGGAGCATAGCCGGAGACTGACTGGGAAGAGTGTGAGACACGTTTGTGGAGAAGTAACAGACAGGACAGAATGAGGCGAATGGAGGAATGGCTTTGGTTTTAGAGGAGAAGTGCTGAGAAAGGATTGTAAATACCAGAGGGAAATTTTGACAGGTAAGGGGTGCAATGGGGTACAAGGTGATTCCCTGCATACCTGAGATGTAAAGATGATTGGCTGTGAAGAACAGGTATGCCGGCCGTTCCTCCTACTGAATGCTAAAGGTACCTGCAGCCCCTTGGGGCAAACCTAATGCTTGGCCTTGCACTTTGACAATATTACTTGCGATCAGTTCAAATCTTGACTTGTGTTGAGCCATGCTTCCCAACAAAATAAACTGCTCCACTCGATCACACTCCTAGTTGTGTTTGTGTTAGAGGCAATGCTGTGCACGTAGAACTCACAGAACACTGTGCCAGTGCGAGTGGAAGTAGTCGTAGGATTCATCTGTAGTTGTAGTAGCATTGCTCTCCGGATCAATAGCCAATTTTATATACAGTCCACACAACTGTCGTTCATCCGACCAAATTCATAATTAGCTCATCATCATCAGCTCAGCCACACCACACCACACCAGTGTCTCAAAAACCTTCTATTTATATACACACATAGACACATACGAACACGGCACAACCAGTCATATGCACACACGGCTCCGTTTCTACCAGTTCCTTACAATGCTACAACAATACAATACAATGTAGCTTCGCCACATAAACAAATCTCAATTACTTTTGTTCCGTGCATGGTGAAAAGAAATTTTAATGCTACAGTGCAAATATATTATTGGCGAGTCAAATCACAATGTTAGCAGTCAATTTGAGAATGTAGACTAAGTTTTCTAATTTGATTGTTTGTTGGATAAAGTAAAGTGTGTTAGTTCGTCTCATTTTTATCCAAGTGAGGTAACACAGTAAAAAGAATAGCGAATACATAGCTATTGGTGTATGGCACATACTTGTATGGCACCACAAGCCACTTGTTGTAAACAATTAATAATTTCTAACATAATAAGTGGAGTGAAATCATAGAAACTTGTACATCATTTATGTTCTTCGGCAAGTTCAAAGTGTGTTTTTATATTGAAGTATCGTTTTTTGTGTGGAAAAGTCAAAACATGACATTCAACTCATAGTCAGACACAAAACGACTCTAGTACTAGAGAGAGAGAGATAGAAACAAGTTGAATATTGACCTGGTTCGAAATCATCGTCGTCATCATCTTCTTCTCTCTAATTATTCATGTATTTTATCTTTGAGTGTAAATCTCTTCCTGGTTTTATTCCTGGTCTCATATCCTGCCAATGTGTTTTGGCATTAGTATGATTTGTTGTGAGCTGCTCAAGTCCAGTGTTGTGGTAATTGTAGAAAAAGCATGCAATAATTATCAGAAGGATGACATGGATTAAAATAGTTGTGTTACTGGATTTGGCGGTGCAGCCTTCTCGAAGAAGCTGGTTGAAGAAGCACGGACTGGCAGTCACCGTTGAAAACTCTGTTATTGCTAACAAATTGAGCAATAACGAAATCAGCGATGAATGTAAAGGCCGGTAATGTACAAGACATGCTTGGCTAAGAATGCACTAAGCTGTGTAAGTGTTTTACTGATAAGGAGCTTCTTCTTATTCTCTCTCTTTCTCTCTGACTCAAGTCAAACCAGTGCAATAATACACAGATACACATGCAAAGTACTACCACATAATATTATTATTATTATTATATTATCCTAATACTAGTCATAGTGAGATCACTTCAGTCCATGTACACACACAACACAAACACAAACACAATGCACACACTACACTCCCATTCTACTAGTCACAGCTTTGTCAATCCTATTGTTAAAACAAGAGAAAGAGATTCGAGATTTCTTAGCTATAGAGCTACATATTATTATTGTAAATCTACCCGACGTACTCTACATAGTATCGTTGTACACTATCTACATTATACTCTCACACATTATTACTATTATTGTGGTTGAAAGCAGTTATCGTTGTGTGTACATGTCAATATAATAGTCAAGTCCACAACGTCCACTCATTTATTTCTAGTATGTAGTAGCAAAATTAAATATAGTAATGTTATGTACTTTCGTCAATCACGGCACACACATTGCACACAACATGCATACATGTCCATGCACTTAATAAAACAATAAGCCTAAAGGAAACCAATTCTGGGATGTGTTTAACACTCAAGTGCAAAGTTCTTACATTTCTTCATATTTATTTTACAAACACTGTGTGTACAGCCAGACACAGACAAACACACACACACACACCTAGACACAACTAGTAAATAGGAACAGGAACAATACAACTATATAAAAACAAAAACTTTAATCAGGGAATTGTAATGATAGAACAAGACTAGCTAGACCAGCATTGCAACTTATTAATTGGTAGCTATCTCCTCATGATGATATAAATGATGCAAAATGCCCCTGACTTATTAACATGAGAGGAATTGTAGAATTCTCAACACTTTTAACTTGCTTTAGAGTTATTTCTTGATACGACTTAATAATTCGACTTTTTCAACCTTAATAGTAATGATGCAGCCTCAAATCTCATATTCTATGTGTACTAGACCTAATACATTGTACCTTAGCTACTATACACTATACAAATACACTGTGTACACACACTACTGGGAGACAGAGAATTTAATGAGTTGATTTAAAGCTTTATAATATTAAATTGCTTAACCTTAAAATGTGATGTGTTCACGTATTACTTATTCCTTATTCGTTTAGGTTGATCATCTCTGCACACCTTTCTACCCCGTGTCTACAACAATTTTCATCGCATACACAAAGTGAGCAACGAAGTGTCAACAAGTACTCGTATACTTACATTCTAATGAAACGTGGAATGGTTTCTGTTGAATGATTAGTATGATTATTGCTATGTACATTGTGCTGCACTGTTGAATAATATGATTAGGTGTGTGTCTGAATAGCAACACTAGAATACGAGCTTGCATGGCGATGAGATAAATGGATTTAAGAGTACTAGTTGTGGATTGTCGGAGTAGTGTTGGAGTAGGAGTACAAGGAGACATAGTGGTGGATTGTGTACGTTGGACATTTAGTGATAGTCTTTAAGCAGTGAGTATGTAGTAGGTAGTGTTGTAGTCTTTAGGAAGCTAGTGTAGTTTTGAATTGGATTTTGTGTATTTTGTGATTTGTGAGCATTTTGGAAGTTTGTGTGGAGTGTTGAGTGATGGAGTGATAATGTAGTGATTATGTAATAATGTGCAGAGGTCAATGCGTGGCAGTGAAATACGTAGTGACATGTCCGCAGAGAATAAGCTTATCTTATTCAGTGCAGTTGAAATTTATTTGTGATCGGATCCAAGTGAAGTAAGCAGAAGAAACAATGCTGTGTCTTCGAAGAGCGATTTTGTATGGGCTGCTGATCTCCTTCTCGCACTGTCTATTAATCCATGCACAAGGACCGGGTCCAGGGAGTGAGAGCCGAAATCCGTCTCATTCCCGCACTGTGGACATGCGGGTGCAGTTTGAAGTGCAGGAAGGCTTGCCTACCGGTACATGGGTTGGACGAATACCGACAAAACCCGGGTTTACGTATCGGTTCAATGAAAATTTAGAGGAATTCATTTTGAATGGTACAACAGGAGAGATTCGGACGGCTAAAGTGATTGACCGTGAAGCTTTATCAAATGATCGGTTTGACTTGGTCGTGTTGTCCAGTCAGCCCACGTATCCATTAGAAGTTCGAATTACTATTCTCGATATTAACGACAATGCTCCGGTATTCCCGGAGCAAGTCATCGACGTTACATTTTCGGAAAATGCTAATCCGGGAACACGTGTGTTCTTGGATACAGCGGAAGATCGTGATACGGGTATCAACGATGTGACCACAGAGTACAAAATCATCGAAGGCAACGAAGATGGACAGTTTCATGTGGCCGTCACTACAAATCCTAGCGGAGAAGCTCCGTTTCTACACGTGGAAACGACGGGCAAATTAGATCGGGAAATCAAATCCTACTACAAACTGAATATCTCTGCTCAGGACGGGGGAGAACCCCCGAAATACGGCTATCTCCTTGTCAACGTCACCATCACAGATATTAATGACTGCGCTCCTCGCTTTGACATGGTGAGTCAACGTTCCATTATTATGATAATTTCTATGCCACACATATTTAATGATGTATGGGCAATAATAATATACTACGTAGTCATTATCCAATTACACTGGGAAACAAATTAGCAAACAGAGTAGGTAACATTCCAAAGTGCTGTCAATTACACCCAGGTGAGGCACTACAGATGTACTGTAAATGTTAATAGTACTTTGATCTTTATTGTGTATAAGCATTTTTCTAATGAAACTAAGTAATAAATATATTCGAGGACACGTTCGAGTTCGAGTTACAAATCTGCGATCACACTCAATACCTTTTCATGGGTCACTTCTTGTACTCGAAAATATACTGCCAAATATCGTCATTCGACTATATTTATATATCTATGGCTGTATGTAGCACTCTGTATCTGTAGGTATACCCGAAGTACCGTCAAAATATTTAGCATTTGTATGACCGGTTTGTAACTGCCTTTTATCTTTATGTAGATAGCATAGAAGGGGTAGGAGCATCATAGCCACAGATATTTTTATTAGTCTTGTCATGAATTGGACGCAGTAAAAACTACAAAGTGCTGTTAGAAAGTACAGAGTTAAATTGCGTCAAAATGTAAAAGTGCAATTATTGCTACGCTATAAATACTATTGGTATTTTTCACAACGTTTATGATTCTAGGGCGAATGATATTGCCCTAGCTGTTAAGCATTGGCGGCCAACTATGGAAATTAGCAAGTTTTTAGTTGTTAGTGGGGAAGATGCGAATACACAGCCCAAGAGATGCATTGTGTGTGATGATCATGGTCAGAGATCCGCTACTTTATTGTAGCATTACAGCACAATTTAAACTACGCATGTTTATCTACACACACATTAGAATATGTGAACAACCTGTTGGTTGTTGCTTTATGCCATTCAAATTTATTGTTATACATGTATACGTTTAGTCGTATGCTGCAATATTTCGTAAATTATGGGATAAAATCACTTATAGTAATAATATCAAAGGAAAAGGAGGGTTAGCTTCATATAACTAAATGATTAATGACTAAATAAGAATTTGCTATGAGCAATAGAATAAATGTATGCATGCACAATGTACGTAGGTGCCTAAATTCTAGATAAGGGCATAAAATTTAAAATGTTTTGTTAACACTTGTTGGCGTATATACAAATACACGGCACATTGGCAATGAGTAGTAGTAGTACTTTTGTTTCGTTTTATTTTATTGCATTCTCTGCCCTATGTGTGTAGTGTAGTGTGTGCAACTACCACATACTAGTATATATAAACTCATCTACAAAATGAACCAGGGTTTACTCATAGCTGCTAATAACACTCATGTATGTATATATTCCTCTGTGAACGATTCCACATGGTTTTCGCACACTACAGCCAACATTTTTAACATGAGATGAAAAAGCAATAATAGGCAGACTATGTAAATGCAGGCATTTATTCGTCGTCATTTGAACAGGTGAAAAATCAAACTCCTTTTTCCACCGTGTTATTTCCTAGTAAGTATTATGTATATATTGCAGTGCACTTGTGGTGTAGTTGTTGCACTAGTAGTGCTACACTACTCAACACACCTAAGATAAATGGCATCAATTCTAAGGCAATGTAAGATTCGTTATTAAAGTCTGGTTGTGTTCCATTGCTACTATTATATCAAAGTCAGAGTATTAGTAGGAGAATTGATAATGGACAAGTATACATACCCAACCTGATATTTACATTTTGGACCCCTGCGATATGAATATGACAAGAATACAAGCTGATTATTAGCCTGGTAAAACTATCTGTGGGCTATGTGATTTATTGATAGGCATTAGCGAATTCAAACTGACAACATACATGTCTGATCATAACGGTTTCTCAATGCAAACGAGTCTTGTATGTGATGCATTCATTTTAATCGTCTTATACCAGCTACATACATACATACATGCCTACATACATACATGAATACATACATAGTAGGCTAAGGCTACTTACACACTGTAATATGCTCAGTCGAATCCACAATCCTCACTAAACCTTATTTTGTTTCATGACAGAATAAATACATGTTGTAGTGCTGTACACGACACATTGTCTAGATTCATCAGAGTATGTAGTATGTACGTACGAACCGTACGCAAACACTCTTTAGACTAAAGTACTTGTAAGTAAAGCAACGAACTACCTTTAACCATAGTTTACATGTATACAATCGAAAATGCAACAAAACAAAACAGGAACATCTAAAAGCCACTAACAACCTGAGTGTGTAGTGTTTAGTGTTTAGGCATTTAGCAGTATATAGATTTAGTTCTGCAACAAGTGTGTCTCGACTCTCATTGTCAGAGAGAACCAGATAATATTCTCTCTTCCAAACCATTTCTAATTGTATATTGTATCCTCCCACATAAATTGATAGCAGACGAAATCCCAATCTTGCCTCACATATATTAGCACAATAGCATTAGCAGCTCTATACCCATTTACTTTTAAACAACATACCTACGTCAAGACATGTTGCTTTTGTCTCGTAATATTATTACTCCCTTCTTATACACACAAATCCCTTTCCAAATCTCTTAGCAGCTTCATCAGTGTGAACAAAGCGTAGACAGAGTCAGGTCAATTTCTTTAATTTAGATAAATTCAGACGGGTTGATAACGCTAATGGCATTTAAACATTTACGTATATCTAAATAGCAGAAATTTGAAATAAAGATTTTCATATTTAGTGTTGCTGTGTAAGTGCACAGGAGAAATTTAGACAGCTATTTATTTGCTACATATGTATGCGTATGATTTGGAGAAGATGGCAAGAGATGAGACATTTACAAATAACAAAAGACGTTGAGTGGCATTTGGGCTTGAGCGCAATGTGTTGGGGAAGATGTTAGACAGATTAGCATAGTATTATTGCATTGAAATGTTTGCATGCACACTTACTGCCTCACGAAATTGGGTTGAGTGTCTCGAGAGTTTGTACATTTTGAAAGAAAAATCCTACATGAAAATCAGCTATAGTACGTTCGGAATGTTAATAATCTTTGCGTATCGCAGGGAAAAAGTAAAATGCTGATATTCACGTACATTTGTTTTTACTCGAGAACCTTAACTACCTACCTAATGCATAACATTCCAGAGAACAATAGGTACAGGTGCAGATATTTACACACGGCGTTACATTTTATGTGAGCAGGAGCAGCTAGAGTCAAAGCATTGTGTATGGTTTTAAATTGGGAGGATGTAGTGGAAGTAAAGTACATGTAAAAGGGAATGTAACTTCATGTTTGTGAATTGTAGGAATAAATGGATGAGTGTAATGCATTTAGTTGTGGATTTATGTAGTGTGGCATTGGAGCTAAAGAAAAATTTGATATGGAGTATAACACTAATTTTTCTTACAGAGTGACTACGTCGTTTCTTTGAATGAGAGCGTTTCGATTGGAACGGCGGTGCTTCAAGTGACAGCGACTGACAACGATGACGGAGATAATGCACAAATTACATATTATTTAGCAGAAACAGAGACACAGTTTAGTGTTGATCCTGACTCTGGTATAATTTCTACGATGCAGACATTAAACTGTCCCCAGAATTGCCCTCAGTCGCAAACAGTGTGCTCCAAAAGTTGTGTTTTCACAGTTTTTGCTCGAGATCACGGTGTTCCCAGACAAGACGGTCGTACATATGTCACTGTCAATCTGCTTGATGCGAATGATCACGACCCGTTGATTAAATTTCGATATTTCCCTCCAACGGCAAGTGCTGCGACTGTGGATGAAAATGCTCAAAATGGTTCTGTGGTGGCTGCGATTTCTGTTGTAGACATGGACGAAGGTCTAAATGGTGAAACTGTTGTAAATATAGTTTCTGGGAATGAGCTTGAACATTTTCGACTGGAATCCACGCCGTCCTTTCAATTGGTTCGTGTGAACGGAGTTTTAGATCGTGAAAAGATTGGCAAATACAACCTGAGCATTATTGCCACTGACAATGGCAGTCCTCGCAGAAGTTCCACAGCATTTCTCATCATTGAAGTCAATGATATAAATGATCATGAGCCGGTTTTTGAAAAGAGCGAATATTCTGCTGTGCTCAGAGAGCTCGTTCCAATTGGGACGTACGTTGCAAGCATCACGGCCTCTGATGAAGACACAGGCATCAACTCACAGGTCTTTTACGCAATCGAGGCAGGCAATGAGAAAATGTGGTTTAATATTGATTCAGTCAGTGGGCTTTTGACAACGAGAGCCTTATTAGACAGAGAACAACAAGACACAGTACGATTGAAAATATCTGCTCGGGACGGTGGCCCTAATCCTAAATGGGCTCATGCACAAATTAAAATTACGATTATGGACGATAATGACGAGAGACCTGTGTTTACAAACACAAATGTACAAGTTACTCTATCAGAAGATGCACCTCCAGGCTCTTTAGTAGCGGTTCTTTCTGCTTCAGATCACGATCAGGGAACAAATGGCTCTGTTGTCTACCATTTAAGCCCTGAGACAGAAAATTCTCATCCGGGTGCATTTCACATAGACACAGGCACTGGAAAGCTAGTGAGTCGCGCAAGATTCGATCGGGAAACCTTGTCAAACTATGACATCATAGTGATTGCCAAAGACCAAGGCAACCCTCCTCTTTCCTCGTTTGCAACTGTACAACTCACCATCACAGATGTCAATGACCACGATCCTCAAATATATCCGATTGAATATTTTGTGACCGTTTCGGAGGACACGCCCGTCGACAGCGTCATTGTACAAGTATTCGCCAAGGACCCTGACGAAGGTCCCAATGCCTCCATTAAAATGAGTATTGAGTCCGGCTCAGACGGATTGTTTGCCATTGAAGAATCCACGGGAAAAATAACACTCAAAAATGAACTGCGCTCCTCGAAAAGAAAAATGTTCCAAATCAAAGTGATTGCCATGGATGGAGGCGGGCGAAAATCAGCTGAAAGTGCCATGGTAGAAGTTTTAGTTCAGTCTTTTGAGGAGCAAATCCTGAAGTTCAAGAAAGAATTGTTTGAATTCAACATCACAGAAGATACAGGACTGCAGAGAATAAGTGAAGGGAAGGATGTAGGAAAAATCGAGTTGGAATCTGGTAAAAATGGAGACAAAGGGCAAATCAGGTTTTCTATTATCGAAGGCGATCGGCTGGGAATTTTTAATATCGATGAGCCAACTGGAATGATTCGAGCTGTAAAATCCGTTGACAGAGAAGTGAAAGCAAACTACATGTTGTCCATATTAGCAAGGCATGGCTTAGCTTATGGCTCTTGTAAAGTGAGTATTCACATCAATGATTTGAATGATAATGCCCCGATTTTTGCAAAAAAGCGTATTACTACAGAAATAGAGGAGAACTCGCCTGTGGGATGTGATGTGTACTTGGTAGAAGCCAAAGATCCTGATGAGGGAAATAATGCAAAGATTACATACTCTCTCACGCATAATCCCGATCATATATTTAGCATTGACTCATCCAACGGCTTGGTGTCCCTAAACAAACCTCTGCGATTTTCATCTGATCAATCAGAATTAAATATTGAAGTCATGGCAACGGACGGAGCAGAAAATCCACTGTCCTCCAAACAACACATCACCCTCGTAATAAAAGACACAAATGACCACACGCCCATTTTCCATTTGTCCAGCTACGAAACTTCCCTTCTAGAAACCACATCCGTCAACAGTCGCTTCTTTGCTCTTCAAGCTACTGATCAAGATTCCGGTCCAAATGCTCAAATTTCTTATGAAATCGTGGATGGCAATGGAGATGAGAAATTCGGAGTTTTCCCCGATGGCTATTTGTACGTGAAAGCTAAATTAGACAGGGAAGAGCAAGATTATTTCTCCTTGACCGTACTAGCCAAAGACAGTGGACTGCCTCAAAGATCCTCAACAGTTTCTGTCGTAATTCACATTATCGATGAGAATGACAATAGTCCAAAATTCACAAATGACACATTCACATTTTTCGTGGCCGAAAATGAAACTCCGGACACATACATTGGAAAAGTGACTGCGACTGACGGTGACGTTGGTCGCAACGCAGAACTCACATATTCTCTCTCGTCCTCCCAAAACGAATTTATCGTCGACCCTAAAAATGGCTTCATTAAGAATTTAAAATCCTTCGACCGGGAGCAAGTGTTGCAAACTACAGGACAAGATTTTGTTTCATTGGAAGTGATTGTTCAAGACGGTGGGGCTATTCGTCTCAAAGACAAGGCCACGATTCTGATTTACATTACAGACGTGAATGACAACAAACCGACATTTGTAAGGAATTCCTACTCTGCCCAAGTGTCTGAAGGAGCTCCAGTCGGCTCTCAGGTGGTGCGCGTCATAGCGTCGGATTTTGACGAAGGATTGAATGGAGATATCGTCTACTATTTGGGAGAAGGGAATGTGAACGATGTTTTCAAAGTGGATGCGAGCACCGGACAAATATCTCTGGCGAAACAATTAGATCGTGAAAGTCAAGATCAATACACACTTACCGTTGTAGCGGAAGACACAGCGGAAACGAACACACTGAGCTCGACAACTACAGTTGTTATAGATGTGTTGGATGAAAACGATAACATGCCTGAGTTTACACAATCTGAGTCCCTTGTCTCGATACCGGAAACGACTGCAGTGAATACAGAAATAATACGATTTCAAGCTTCAGATCCAGATGTTGGTCTCAACCAACAAGTCACTATGTCAATCACAGGTGGAAATCGTCACGACAGTTTCCGCATAGACGCCAAGACTGGGGCACTCTACTTGAATAAAATGCTTGACTTCGAGCGCTACAGCAGCTACACATTGAACATAACCGCCAGTGATTCTGGAAACCCACGATTGTCATCCTCCGTGCAATTCCTTGTGAATGTGCAGGATGTGAATGACAACCCACCCATTTTCCCATCCACTGCCATTGTTCGTCAAATTCAAGAAGGAATCGCCAAAAACACTCCGATCGTGACCGTCTCCGCAGAAGATCCCGACTCAGGTCTCAATGGTAAAGTGAAATACTCAATTAAAGAGCAAGAGCCTCCGGGTGATCATTTCGGCATTGACCCTGACATGGGAACAATTCATACGCTTAAAGACATCGACAGAGAATTCACGGACACATTCCGTCTCACTGTCGTCGCGACAGACAAAGCCATTCCAGTCTCTTCACGCCTGTCGGCTGAGAAACTCGTTACTGTTATTGTGGAGGATGTGAATGACAATGAGCCACATTTCGTGAGCATGAACGCAGCAGTCATCAAGAAAAATTCCGACAAGTCACGAGAAATCATTCGGGTGAAGGCGGTCGACTTAGACTCCGAATCCAATGGTGCGGTCACCTACGAAATGATTAGTGGTGACATGTCTCTGTTCAAACTGGATAGAACCACCGGCTCTCTCACAGCCAAACGACCAGTGTCAGAAGTTCAGCCAAGATACCAAGTCACCATCCGAGCCACCGACGAAGCAATTCAATCCCAAAGGAAATCCTCCGATTTGTATTTGAGTCTCATTGGCATTTCAGAAAGTAGTGGCATGGGAGGACTGGCTTTTAACCAGTCCTTGTACAAAGGCTCCATTTACGAAAACGAACCCATTGGCAACTCCATTCTCACCGTGCACACCACCCTGGACGACAAAACTCCTTCCGAGGATGTAGACATTGAGTTCTACATCACAAATATCTCGTCCATGCAAGGAGAAGCTCAAGAAAGGCTTTTCGACATGGATTTGCGACGAGGCATCATCTCCTCCGCCGTGGTGCTCGACAGAGAAATGGGTGTTCACCACTTCATTGTCGAAGTATATGCCATCGTCGTAAGCAGCAAAGGGCTCAACACAGCAGCCACCAAGGTAACCAATCCATTACCAACATTTTTATCATACAGGGTGAGCATTTTATGTCTGACCCTTTACAAGTGCTTAATACAACTGCAAATGTCAATGAATATATGTACTG
>JAQFYB010000520.1:0-51298 GCA_034694085.1 Pogonognathellus longicornis
GTAAAATTCAATTTTTACGTAGCTACGTTCTTACGAAATTACGGAGCTTACGTAGCATAAAACGATAACTCCCTATAAATTGATAGTTTTGCGTTAGTTTTGTAGATAATTTGAGTGTTTTGCGTTATTTTTGGAGACTGTGGGCTAGTGTCTTTGTGGGTTTCCACTTCCTAAAAATAAACATACATTTAAGTGACGTCGTAATTTGGTAAACGATGTCCAGATATAAAATAAACCCTTGTAAACGGTATAAAAATGTGGTTGAGGTAGTGTAGGACAAGTTGTTTTCATAGTGTATATGTTGGGGCAATTCCCCTCCCCCTGTATACGTCATAGTGACCTCATTTTTGTACCATATCTTTGCTATAGCCCCCAGATAACGTATGTAATGTTTGAACTAATTTAGTCCATCCGTTCTTGAGTTATCTTGGACACAACTCCAAAATTTCTGTACATCTGTGAAGGACAGACAGACAGACAACACATTCACATAATGTGGTCTCGTACCTCAGCCATATGATAAAATGTATTTGCATATACATGTTTCCTGTTTCGGCGTCTTCTTTGTTTCAGTGACGTCAGTTTCATCATCATAGTTATTCTTAATAATATAAATAAATAAGTCCCCTTCCTCCACTTTTTGTATAATTATCCCCCATTTGCACCATTCTGCTTGCAAAATCAATAGCTAACCGTTTTCCCATTCACGCCTAGTAACAATTAGCCATAGTTTAGGAAAGTGTATGTGGAAGTGAAAGGTTAATAATGTGAGATAAAGAAAAATGAAAAGAAATGCGGGTGTATATTTGTGCAAGAATCAACTGTTTAGGCGTAATGTGAAGAGTGAACGTAAAAAGAAAATGTTCTTGTGAGGAAGGATAAGATATATGGTGCTCAGGTATAATAGTGAATAGTTAGCGAGTTCAGACGCTGGCTCTGACGAAGGTAAGTGAACGTGAAGTATAACATGAGAGAGAAACTCTTCTAAATCAGGCACAAAGTGGAAATGGTCTGAGGAAAGCTGGAGTCCCTAGTCTGCATTTTATTTCTATCGGTAGTATAAGTATCAATACACTCCTGGCTCAAGTGCTGTAGTATACATGAAGCTAACCTCTATTCACACGGCTCATAGATCCTTCCCGCAGCATTGAACTTAGCATTGCATTGCGTTTCTCTCTTTCTGTGCTCCTTTTCGACTAGACTACTTTCCTAACTCCAACTTAGCCGCAACAACGTCTATCAAGCCCTTCCTAAACATTGATACTACAATGTTGTTAGCAAACACATATATCTCAGAAGTCGGATCTTTTTTTAAATCGTGCAATGAAATCCACAGCCCACTCAGTTACCTCACTGCCACTGCGTCGTTCCATTAGAATGCTAAAGATTTCAAGGAGCAAGCCACAAATCTGTACGTTTTGTGTAAGCAGCAGGTAAAAGTTTCGAATAAATCCTTTGGAAAAGTGAATTGGTTTAGGTTTTTCTCATACAGTGGAAAGGAGTACAACATAAGGTAGTTGCGGAGACTGTGAGACATATACACTGCTCCAGTGCTTATAGCACAAACTAAAGTCACCTCTGTCGTCTGTTCGGGTTCTGTAGTAATAATAGTTGTGTGTAGGCCTTATGTGGCGTAATGTAGAGGAGATATGTATGGTGGGAAGTGGAGGATGAATTGCCAATGCCATGACGTTGACTGCGAATGCCTACCTCACGGGGGAAAAGTGTTCAGAAACCCTAAGCTCAAATGTGGCTGGCTGGCCTGAGTGATCGAATGCAAGATTCAGATTCAAGATGCAACAAAAGTGAGGGGACGTGCTTCTGGTTCACACTTTCATAATACTGTCGCAGCTGCATTTCGCTTCAAGTATTTTCGCAGGTGTCTCGTCGTCAACTCATATTTTGCCATGAAGGAAGATATTTTTCAACTACTAGCTCACACTACACAAAACATTACATTGCATGTTTCAACTTTATATGGTGTTTGAAAACACACAGAGTAACAGATATGCTTCGTTTTTCAACATCTACGGCACTAACGACTTGATTTGCTTTTACAAGGGCTACAAAAAACACGAATTTGCGCAATTGGAGTTCGGCCCATCGCCAAATCTAACAATTCAGTATATAAGTAGGAAAGAGACACGAAGGTAGTAGTTGGTAATACAGTAGTTTAGCGATTTAGTTTTCCATAGTGTGGAATTAGTATGAAACTATGTACCTTGCTAGACATTCATAGGTAAGCAGTAAAGTGGCGTCTGTGCTATATCTACACTATCACAATATATATACCTTGCTGCAATGCACTTACCAAAAGTAAGAATTAATCTGGTATCAACAGAGCCATTATTTTTAATTTCATCACTTCCCTGGGCTAGCCAATAAATTCACCTTCATGTAAGGTGAACGTTGAAAAGAGTCGAACTGAACAACTCGAGAACAAAAGCGGAGACATGCATTTCGCAGAAAACTCTCTTGCTTTAGTGTTTAGTAGGTGGTAGTGGTGGTGGTATAGGAGTAGTGAACTGAGTATACCATTTTATTTTATTTCGTCCCTACTCTTCTCACACACAGCCTGACGAGCAAGTTCGGAAAACTTTCATCGTGATTTCTTTCCTGTCAACTCGAATCAGCTTTTTACTTCGTACTTAGTGAATGTACCTGGTGCCACGAAGATCACCAAGCACAAGCTCGTTTGTTAGTATTCGTATGATGGTACTCTTCTATTGACGATAGCCTGAATTCGGTTTACAACCTTACCTATCTATTCGAGACGCCTTCAGCCAACCAACCAGGGAACATTATCACAGGATACATTTTTGTGTCTGCTTCTCTCAGCATTTTTCTTAACGCAGTGCTCACGCTTCCACAGTTATACCACTAGTTCCCAATATAATACAGCTACTACAACTGACACTAGAACACACTGTCTTTGCCAAAAGACAACGAAACTAGATTGTTCCACTCGCTACAAATACAAATGTTCTATACATTTTAACCAGAGAAGTTTATATGCCAGTGCACACCTGCACCCAAATTTAATGCTACATGATGCTATATTTAGATTCTACAAGAATTCTCCTTACACATCCTTCTCCAGCATTCACACCTTGTTCTAAGCAGGAAGCATCTGATGCTTCTCTTGAGCTTTGCTCACTTCCCTATACTAAAACGTTGCACTTCGCTTCTTAAGCGCCGGGCTGACATCATTCTTCGCTTTAACATCGTAATGCCATTAGATAAGCATATCAAAGGTCAGAAGTATATTTTCTTAGCAAAATGAGAGCGTTTAGTCCGTACTAAAATTTTCACTTTGCTCATTCAGTTATTTTTACACAATATCTTCTCGCATGCCTGCTTAGTCTCATTTCTCACATACCACTAATATTACACACTACAAAAGATAAGACGCCCAACACGTTACTAATATAAACACATTTACTTTTCATTTCACGTAAATATGAAATTTCTTCAAGCAGTCTAGTTGGCAAAATAAGCAATGCTAACAATATACACATAAATTCCATAATACCTAGACAAACTCGAAATCCTTTACGTCGTAGACATACCTACTTAATTATGTTTTCCAAAACTGTTCATTTTATTGCACATACATAGGGATCGGATGATGCCTACGGTTTTCCACTCGATTGAAATACAACAAGTAAACCAGGTGCCCGTTTGTCTGCCTTTAACCTTATCCATCAGGAGGGGTTACTGTGTGGCTTAAATCCTTTGTATACTACACTACGTTCTACGTTGTACTTTGCTTTTCATAAAGCTTTGATAGCTTTACCTAGGGTATAAAATATATCCCTGAATTTAATCTCCAGTTCATAGCTAGATATATATATACGAGTAATATTATAGTTAAGTCTATGTATAAAATGTAATCGGTAGGTACACAAATATTGAAGTCAGGTATAATGCAGCGAAAGCGAAAAGAGCTGTTTAATCAGGTATTTTGATTTAAAAGGTATTTGAATGTGTACAATGTAGAGACAGGTCTGGAAACAATCCTCTGCATACAAACAAACCCAGGAGCTTTATGAATTTGTGTGCATTTACTTATTTAACTTATTTACCTACAGGGCATAAACTGACTGCCTTCCGATCCGGAAAAATTAATAACGTTGCGAAAAATCTCCACACAGTGGATTATAGTGAATTGTATGAGCGTATACCTAAACGAATATCTATACACTATAATATAGTACTTTGTTATAACATTGCTAATGTATTGTATTTATACAAAGTATAGCGTGTCTACTGTAAACGCTACATATTGAACAAAGATTCACTTGGGATTAAATATAGTAGATATACAAATAGGCTCGCTACTTATAGCTTTCATATAGGTTTTAAATCATGTGCACTATATTAGAGTAGGTATACAATTTTCCAAGATAAATACGTTGCTGCTGCTAGCCAAGTAAACCATTCCGACTATGTACTTACTTAGCCTACGGTCAGTCGTCTAAATCTCAATGCAAATATTGGGATAGGGTTATATGTCACCTGGCTGACTGGCTTCAGATCTCTCAGCCGAAAAGAGGGGAATCATGCTATTCAAACAGTGAATGGCGTGCCTTGAAAATAGACAATTAGGTATATTCACATAGTGAAACATTAATACACTGGCTTGCACTACAAAGCAAACGAAAAGGACAGAGGACTAGAGTCGCTGAGTAAACTGACTTGAATCAATGGCATCTCTAGAAACAAATCCAAGAGTTTTACCGCGAGTAAGAGAAACAGACGTCTTTAAGCGAAACGACGAGGTAGATGAAACGAAACGATGGCATCATCCTAATGTGTCAAAGCTACTTCAGCATCATGGTTGAATTTGAAGATGTGTCGTACATACAACATACGTAGTATGCTTTTTGTACAACAGTACCTTGTCTAGGTACTGCGGGGAGGTAGATCTCGCCGTAGAGACTGCAGACATACACAGGACTGGCAAATAAAGTATTTAGGAAGGTTGAGAGAATCTCTGGGAATGGAAACAGGTGACTGACTGGCACGGTGTTTATATAGCATTGAGTTCCTAACTGGAATTGACTATCTTCTCTTTATAGCTTCTTCTTCAACTCCGTACGGAAAGATCAGACTGACTCAACTGAATTGAACTCTTCACTTTTCTAGCAAACTCGAGTAGCTCTCCGATTTCAAAAATTGGAAAAACACTTTATGCCCTATCCACATCCATTAGATGTATTTCCGTCTTCCATTCAATCCGCTCTTTTCCTTTCAGAGCTCAAAATGTGTCTCAAAATGTGTCGTGTAGTATATACCTACAACCACGCACATTTTATATCCATCTGGTTCGACCTGTATTTTGTATGTTAGTAATAGTACTAATAGTGTTGTAGGTAGGTACTCTACTTTTGAACACTCGTGTGGCTGGTTTCCTTCCTAGGAAATCTACCGCATACTACAGGCAAGCATATATTTTATTACATTTGTGGTGCTCAATTCTTCTATTGAAATCTTTCACCTTTATGTGGATTATTATTTGAGTCGCAGGCAGGTTGTCTATGACGAGAGGTTTATGTCACGTATCCATTAAGGTAAGTCTTATTCAATTTTGTCTGGTTGACATTATTGGTTCATTTATCAGCGGAGCCGGAACTATTAAATGTGCAGACATTCTCTTGAGAAAATAGAGAGAGAATGGCAGTGAACCACAAAATATGAATTGATAAGTTGCTCGAATGACTTAGCCTGGCCTGGCCTGCACACTTGCTTGCTCAATTCTTCTTGTCCTTTCCTTGTAGCAAATATACTACTGTTGCAATATGGAATTTCTTAGAAAGAGCATTTATTTTGGCTATGACTATAGCAGTGCGGACGAAGAATCACAAATATGTATAGCTAGGAATGACACACCAGTTAGGGTATTAGGACTGGAATAGTGGAATGAAATGCTAGCCCGACAAGAATGATGATGATGATAAGGGAATGACTAAATTCAAGCATTTGGCTACATAGAAATAGATGAATTAGGGGAGACATTAAATTGCACGAGCAGATCTCATTTATCTGAACAGTTGAGTTTGAGATGCGGAATCGTCGAGAAACACGGTGACCACAGAAGGAACATTCAAATTCAAATAAGATTGAAGATTGGAAGTTTGAGAGAAAGAAGAAAAAGAAAAAATAGTCTTGGAGAGGTTGGCTTTGCTCACATCAGACAGAAGACTGCCAAGTCGATTTGCTGTTGAGAGTTAGAGGAAAGAAGGAAATTACCTTCTGACAGACGGTCGGATCGTGGACGGCCGAGCAACCAAATCACCATGATGACTTCCCACAAAGAAATAACCTCGAAGAGATTTGTATTTTGAAGCAAGGGAAAAAATTATGGTGAATATGAAAATTTGGTCCAGGACGACAGGGCATGCCATCTGCTACACCACCGTCCCTCTTACCGTCGTCATCTCGTCGTCCTTGCCGTGGTGAAGTACTAGCTGGTTTGCTTAGTTGCTTCGTGGTCGGTAGAACAAGTCGAGTCCAAATCATAGCTGAAATTCTTACTCACTGTAGTAGTATCTCTATAACAGTAGTTATGTTGGGAGTCACAGATCGAATTGTCTTTCTTTCCTCGGTCTCGCACTCTGGAAAAATGATGGACACACGACGAGTTGGACTTTCGATATACGAAAGGTTTTTGATGGCTTGACCGCTAGCTTCATTTTGTCTGCCAAAAAAGTCTTGAGCGATCGTAAAAATGACTTTTCATATTCCCACAGTAGCAGCATATGTGTGCATCTTCGCACAGACAAAAAATCCACTTTCATATGCTCATATCTTAAAAAGAGAGCGGAGCAGGGACATACTATACAGATTATTATTCCTTTCTTCGCAGTCCCTATCCACAGATTTAGATCGACCAACAGGGCTACGAAGTTGGCTAACCAAGCGAACAGGCGATTCGGCACTCAAGGCTCACTTGGACATACCACATATATACCTCACAATACAGTAGTCGTTCTTCTATCTGACTTGCTTACCAGTCCTTTATCACACAGGTGTAGGAACAAGAAGTCATCTTCCATAAAAACATGATATCTCTCCAAAGTTCCATCATTCTTCCTTGAGGTTTGTTCCCAACTCGTCTCCTTTGCACAATGCTGTAGTGCTACCAAATACTTCGCAGTATACAAATGCACGGGAGCTGAGAGATGGAACGAGATGGGAGTCAGTGTGCGAACGTTGGACCTCAGCAAATAAAACCTCATATCACACGGTAATCAACAAGGCAACAAGAATCATAAAAATTCTTACGGAGGAATCGTAAAGCTCTCCTTAGTATATACGACCCGTTATATAGGCTCAAAGAGGTGAATAGATATAATCCGCAGAAATTCCATCCACCAACTACCTAGTAAACGTACATCGAAGCACACACACACACACAACCTTTTTCCCCATGTTGAGCATACGACCCCATTTACTGCGGATAATTACATTGTAAGCATCTTGTAACTAAAAGGCATTTTGAGAGCTTTCTTTCCCTTTTCTACTACTTACTGCCACTACTACTGCTAACTACTACTACTACCACTCTCTTTGGCGTTGGCGTACTTAAGACCTTTTCTTTTCCTCCTCAACACAACACAAAGCACACAGAAAATCTTTACTTTTCTTTACATTATATTACATCCTAGTCGTCGTGCTCCCGTTTTTTCTTTTCTCTCTCTCTCTCTCTCTCTCACCGCTACTATACTCACTCACTCCTAAACACTAAAGGAATCGTCCTCCGTTACGACAAACAGACTCACATAATATTTGGAATAAAAGTAGTTTCTATTAAAATACCTATTACAGACTGCACGTGGTATTATTAAAGAGAGACAAATGGCTTCGCTTGCTATTACACAGAATGATCCTCAATGGAAATTATTTACTTGGAAACAATACTTGCCCGCTTCGTATACTTATACTCAACTCCAGCACTACTGAGAAGATATACAAGGATCTTAATACATTTATAGCTCTTCTTTAGTAGCATTAGGTCTCTCTGTACAAAGGACCATTGATGTAAGTACACAGACATACAACAACGTTCACTATCATTACGGAACACAAGATGGAACGAATGTTCTTTTAACTTAACACTTGCTCTACTCAATCATTTCAGAATAACTTCAAGAGTACATGCTACAGATATATAAAACCTGTGAGATGGGAGTAAAGGAAATGTCATTCAGTATCAACTATTATACGTGTATATCTATATAGCACGTTTTGTAGCTGGAGAAGGAGCGTACACAAGCACAAGAGTAGTCAAAGCTCTTTGGCCCTGTCTCATAGCTGGTTACCTAAAAGTGTATCTAACTAAACATCACAACACATACGCTAAAACTTTCAAAGTAAATCTACAAAAGTGTTCTCGTGTGCGCGCAGTAAAGTCGGAGGTGAAGGATAAGCAAATTCCCGGTGGACTGACAAAGATTTTGGTACGTTTAGGTATTCCAGATTTTTCATTTAGAGCACAACGTTCGGAGAGAGAGGGTCAACCCATGTTGAAAAATCATTCAATGTCACATCAGCTTTTGATAGATTGAAGGGAAATACGAGAAAATCAAAGCGTATCTTTCTTGCAGATGCCATTTGCGATTTGAATTAACACTTTGAAATGATACATTCCTGTTTTCTTATCGTACACATGCTTACTTCTCAAGTTACTCTCTTGTGCGGACTTACATATATTATTACTTGGCCGAAAAGCGATAGTCTCTAGTTTCTCACTCGCAATGCAGCCAGACTCCCTTTCAAAAACTTGCCAGCAGACGCCAACTAAATTACACTACTGTACAACTTTACTTCATGTACACAAGTTACATCATCATACATGTCCATCAACAGCAAACCTCTCTCTTAAATCTTGAATCACTCAGACCAATTCAATAAGCTCAACCTGACAGGCAGCCAAAGTCCTGATGTATTGTGCACCGTTCTCTCTCATTCCTGCCTCCTTCCTATCCAATCGCAGCCAAAACATAACAAAACCACCAGAGAAGTCTAACTATGCCCTATATTGAATATAACCTATACATTCAAACTAGGTACATACTACATAGTACATACATACATCTGTAGCTTTATTGCATTTGTTTGTAGGTAGTTCATTTCATACTCTGCTTTGTTCACACATACTACACATAGTAGTGCACAACACATACCAAACAGAATGGAAACGCTCCAAACCCCATCGGCCATATCAATATAAGCATTTTCTATATAAATACATACAACAACACGATTACCTACTATTTGGATTTTGCTCTTAACTCATGCACTTACTTACAAGTACAGCTTTCCTTGTTAGTATTGTGCCACAATAAATATATTGTAATACTATAGCAGTATTGTTAGACATATATATATGAGCAGAAGAATATTATTCATATGAATATATACGAGCTATCAATTTAGCACGGAGTATCAATATACATAGTGATGGCCTATGTGTGTGAAATTCAGTGTATGCACTTACAGGGTACAATAAACGAGAGTCCAATACCAAAAAGTTGATGTGGGATCAGATTTTTCGATTTTGTCATCAACCGTAGGTGAAATAAGGACCTACCAACGCACGTGCTCATTTTGGCGATAAAGGGAACACGGACGTTATTGCCAGTGGCAAAGTACCAGGTACCTATACAAAATAATTCACCATCACATATCACGTAGTCCTATTCTTAACCATGCTAGGACAAGCAACACACTCACGACACGGGCAACTTTCATGAATAAAAAAATTCAACCCTACATTAGTTTTGTACCGTGAATTTAGCGTTGAATTATGATATGTGCATTACATAAAAATTGTCGTTAGGATTAGACTTTTGATTACCTATGCCAATTTACACAATTAAATTTTTTCAGCTCTGTTAATTATTTTTCTCTATGAGTGACAAATTATTAGTCATTGTATGTGAAAATTCATAGGAGACTATTTGGGTAATATAATGAGACAATGGTAATAGTTTAACATTTTAGTAGATTGTAAAAGCTACCTAATGCACGTACGTGTAGGTGGGTCGGTAGGTGCTTAATGGTCGCTATAAGCTAAACAACCATCAGCTTTACAATTTGCTGTAGACAACACATCTATCTCCATTTCAAAATAATATTAGTTTTCCATTGCAGTGGGCAAACGTGCTTTGGTGCCTGTGTTCACAGACTCCGAATCCGAAACCTAGATCGTAGATAAACGTGCTGCCGTAAATAAATGTAATTACAAAATGTTTATCTACAGTGGTCACAAGATTGGGGAAAGGGTCTTCTCCGTTCTGTCCTTTCTCCTAAATCGAATCACAATACAATGGCTATAACACATCTGACTGAAGAGTGATGGGTCCCCCTTTTTACCATTCGATGCCTATCTATTGTACTCCATCTTCCACTACAACGAACAATCTCAATGAATGCTTTTTCTCCTCATGGGAAAACACTACTTCTATGCCAATTAATTTCACAAGCTACCTACACGTATTCTAAATGCATTCACAAACGTATAAATTACTAAGGTACAAAATGCCATATTGCACCCCATCACTACTAAAATTTTAGAAATCAGATTCTCATTTTTCAAGTGTGCTTATTTGTTCAGTAGTATCATTACTGAACAATCTCTAATTGATGTAACAAGCACGTATTGTGTGTCTTATGCCCATAAAAACTTAAATAGCAAAAATATGAATACATACATACTCATACGTAGTTCAATTACGTAGTTGATAATAGTTATATATTTTTGTTGGATGATTTAGTTGAATTATTGTGATATTTGTGATAAGTGTAATATCTAGTATGATTGAGATTTGCAATCATCCATCCCTGTATATGTGGAATAGTGTGAGAGCAATTCTCAATTTCTAAATGATAAGTTACAATAAACGGAAATGTGAAATCATAGTACCTAAGTACTTAGGTTCAAGTTGCACACAAGAGTATGCATTATTTTCTAAACAATTATGTATTTTTGGATTGTGAAAAGAAAAGATACTTGAGAATTCTTCAAAATGTTTAAGTACTAATATTATTAGTTATACCTGATAATGTTAGCAGAGCTTACATTAAAACGCGCATAGTATTCATCAGGTAACATTCGACTGTATATGTAATGTAACTAAATATAGATACATAGATTACGTCTCAATTTGTCATATATACCTATCTATACCTATATATCCGACGGAAATAATAATGGTCACAGTGAATAGAAACGACAGTTTTACAATGGGATACAATAGCAGTTCTTTAGTTTATTAACATGTAATGTAATGTATTTTTATACACTGTGTGGTGTATGACAATGTGTGTGCTTTGTTGGCCACCTTCTTGTGCGTACTGTTGTAAGTGCTTCAGAAAGTTTTTTTTAATGTTGATGGAAACCTTTGCTACACTACACATTGCTACTAGTAAATATGTACTACCTATTATTAACATTAATGTATTGCACTTTCAGCCTTTCAATCGAATCGTCGGACAAATCTTTTGAGAATAGTAATCCAAGCAAGGGACCAGGTAGAATTTCATTCACCTGGTAATTTAATCCGACGACGAAAGCACAGACTGACGCAGACATAGCTGAGCATGAAGACTGAAAGTACAGAAAAATGAAGGTAGGTAATACAACACAAGAATAAAATAAAGCACTGATATAATATAACATGATGTTATCGTAGGGCGTTTATTGAATTCGTGCAACTAAATCGCATTCAATTCCATGCAACCAAATCACATTCAATTCACCTTGGTTATAATGTGTTATGTATACTGATGTCTGTTCCTAAGTACACTCCAGCATTTCCATTAGCAAAGTATAGGAGGAAGAATGTACATATGTTGGCATTCATCTCTCAAAGGTAAGGTTCGACTTAACTCTATGCTGGTGAATTATTCAGTCTATTCCATTATCCTCATGGCTCTTATGTGCATGCGGGTTCTCCGCTATTATATGTTCAATCCATACCGACTCTGCTTTAATTCCATACACATCACAAGCATACTACAGTCATCAGGATAAAGTGTCCAACAGTTGATCCTCAAAGCAATGTTAACAGAATTAACTGCTAGCGCCCCGTACTTTCAAATCCAGATTGGATATTTTCATCCGCCATAATCCTCGGAAATAATTTATTTTTGGTTATCGTGCCCGCTTGTTGTACATAAGCACTTTTACATACACACCATTATAACTCTTTGCAGTAGCATGCAAGCCAAATAATATTATTGTGGTTAAGGTGGTCAATGAAATTACTTTGAAAATCACTTGGTAAAAATATGGCTAGCTGGAATTGCGTGGAATTAAATGGTTGTGTACTACATTAAAGGATTTATACATAACTGAAGTACATGTATGAGAATAAAGCTTGCATTTCAAACATTTCATTACATATTATGTATAGTATATACATACCTAACCGATACCTACTCATACTACATACTCATAAATAACAGGAAACATTCTTTCCAAGTGAGCGGGCCTCGCAATTTTGTAGGGATAGGGGGATATATCCATGCTCGGGCGCCCGGGCACTCCAAAGGAGCGCTCAAATCACCTCTTGGGTGCTGAAAGGCGCCCAGGGCACCCGAAAATTGGATTTTGAGCTCCGCCAGGCAGGCGCCCGATAATCAGGATTTTGGGCGCCACGGCACGGGTGCCCCAAAATTATATATTGCTCTTAAGTTTGGGCGTACTGCAAAGAATATATACAGCTGCAGCATCTTTGGATGTACGAACTTTAACAACTTGTATATTTCTATTTCTTAGTGTTGGCAAAGAAGGCTATTATTACAATAGAAAATTTCACTGGTACTGAATGTACTGCACAAGTTCAGTGTGAATCGCCACCTTTTAACAGTTAAAAAGACGATGTACTCTGAACTGTACGGTACATTCAGTTGTGTACTGTGTATTGAATAGTAAGTAAATTTTACAGCATCACACAAGAATTAATTTAATATTAAACAACATTTTATAAAAAATTTACACGTTTGTACATTTTTTTGAGTTTGTGGTACTGTGGGACGCTTGAAAAAGTTTTACCCGAGAAAATCCCTCTAAAAACAATTTTTGGGAGCCCTAAAATTTTATCCCCTGTCTTTGAGCGCTGGGTGCTCACAGTCTATATCCCCTGTATAGCCCCGCTCAGGCGCCCGAGCTCCTTCCCCGGGTGCTCTGCTCGAACAAAATTGCGAGGCCTGAAGTGAGTTATGTTAGTAGTACAGTATTAGGATAATAAGTACAAGGTACTTTTGAGCGACGACATAACTTAATAGCACAATGTGATAGTGGTATTTCACCTAATACGCAAATGTAATCTACAGAGTAATAAAATCTGATTGCTACACGTAGTATTGGTATAACTTGATATAGGTATCATATCTTCATGATATATCTTAATTGTACGTGAGAAGACTGACAGACAAAAAACGCAAGATCAGACATCTTTATGTAAAAATTGTATAAACATAAATCCTATTTGTATTGCAATCAGTGCAGGTTCACTTAACATGAAACTCTAGCTGGTCGTCTCCTGATTGTCCTGATTAGACAAAACAAGTCTTTGCAGCATTGGAAAATACTAAGGTGGTTAAATCTGACCCTGACGTTTATCAAAACATGCAGTCATTTATGTTTTAATAAAACACACAGTATGATTCATCACTCTACAACGTACACCACTCAGTCAGTAAGTAGTGAACCGATGCAATCGAATAGTAAAAAAAGTAAGGCTATGTATTGTGGTGCACATGATTTATATGAAAAAGGGGATGTGACTGTGAGGTCTGAACTGAGATGCTGTGGCACGTAGAAGCGTACAAAACAGCTTTGTACACATCTTCTCTGGGAGAGGTATGTGAGCATTGTGTTGCATAATATCCGTGTAGACACGATAATAAGACGTGTCCCACAAGATTGCACTATTTATATAACGTAACACATAGGTACAAAACAAATGCATTGTTGCAAACAGTGCAGTAGCGAGTTACACGAACGTTGTATGTAATCTACATAGTATGAATTTCTGTTTGTTTATAGTATGCTGCTAAAAAATAAGAATTATTTTATACGTAGCATTTTGCTGAACTTGTGTGATGCTATTAGTATTAGTTAGAAGGTAAGACGTAAGGTAGTAGTAGGTCCTACAACAGTATATTACTACGTAGTGCTTTATCTACAATACACGAGTAGAGTAGGTACTAGACATGTATAAACATAATCTATATCTGAGAGGTACATTTATGTGTGTGTATAATATGTAGGAGAGATGTCGTAGTTAGGTGATTACATACAAATGTGAACTACTACAGAGCGCACATATTATTTTATCTGCGTAGCCTTATGCTGTTATAGTATTCATAATGCTGTTCAGCCACGTAAAATCAGCGTCTCTTTATAAAAACAGTTTTTGCCTATCTGATCTTACGACGACTGCACATTTCTCGTGTTTATCCTTCAGAACATTTATTTGAGTGTTGTACGCTCCCATTTCCATTTGGATGAGATAACCACAGTGACGTAGCTGAAAGAACGTTGAGTTTACCAGGTGGGGACATTGAAAGAGGAGAAAACAGAGTAATTCAGCTGAAAAGTACCCAGAAAATGCAGAGGGAAGTGAATAGAACTATGGCTGAATGTTGTACCATTAGAAATTCATGGGCAGTAGAAGAAGTAATTATGATGACTGCTAACGTCCTTTTCAGTACTAACCACAGAATGAGAATAAGATAGTGTTTCTTTGGACTGGTTTATGAGTCAGTGAATTGTTGCAAAAACGGAGAGAAGACAGAGTTAAAGGAGCAGTAGTGGTTGTAGTGGTAGGAATGATGGAAAAGAGTGTAGAGAGAAGGAAGTTTGAATGTGAAGAAAATAATACATGTGCAGAGGCAAAGAGGATTATAAAGAGTACGGAAATAGACGCGAGTGTTGTGTCGAGGGGATCTTCACCGGGATGGCATACCTGAATTCTAAATCAACACCTTTGAGACTTTCAGTGACAAAACTTTTTCTCTGCGTTGGAAGCGAACCAACCAGCCACAGCCAACCAACAAAACGACGAAATATCCAACATTAAAACAACATACATCCGCCACAAAAACAGTCGACCAGACTAGACCTGCCAACACCACCATGGACGACGGCGTCACTAAAACCAAGTGCCACAACTCTGGCAATCCATTTTATAACATCACACTCACAAAATCATGTAAAGGTACACACAACATACGAACGCCAATGTGACTTGCTACACACACATTCACAACTGCCATTTGTCCTTACACTACCAAACTGCTTGCTACACTCACTCTCAGTTAAATACGTACTGCACACTACACTGCTCTGTGTATATATCTAACATTATCTGCCTACACTACACACATAGAATTCCTACCACTAAAAACTTGGGAGATAAAAGCTCGCTGCAAACTATTTTATACTCTTTTACAATACTCCTCACACAACTCTAATATTACAGCTGCGTCACCCAACACCGTTTCTTAGTTTCAATGATCTTCATTCTTCATCCACCCAGCACAAAACAGTCGTGATCAAACGGTACTAGTCAGCTTAGAATGATTATACTCAACCGATTATTATATAGAGTAAAACATAGAATGCTACTGGCGCACAACGCAATTCATGCAATATGGATATTACACACTTTAAACTGGCCAAGGTAAAAGGAGATTTTTACATAACGAAGATGAATGGTATCAATTAGGACTAATTAATTCCCACAAGGCCGTCAGCGCAGCACAAGTCCTTTGCATCAAGGGATTTTCCGACTAACTACATATACAAACTTTAGCTAATTTGTTCATGTTCTAATATTCTCCGCCTTGTATCATTGGCTGCTATACACAGGTGAATGTAAAATCCTAAATATTACAACACAAATGTTCTATCTGTACTTAGTCAATGCATGCTATTTCATTTGCTGTATAAAACTACAAAATTCTACTAAACCGGATGCCAATTCCAAATGTTTGCTTCGTTCTGTTTCTATGCAAAAACATCATTACATAATATAACCCGACCACCAACCGACTCTCTTTCTCGTCGCAACAGCGCATATGTACATATAAATACCTTGAAACAATTACGAAATAGCAAGGGGGCATACATGTATAAAGCGAAATTTTGCAGTAAATGCATGTAATACTTGTGCTAACAAAGACTAACACCAATGTACCTAAAACGTGAATAAAGTTGTCTTAAGGATTAATTTCTTGCATTTATCAGCTCTTTACCCACATCCATTACACACACACTGAGTAAATATGTACACGTAGCACTAATTAAAAGCACCTTCAGACTGCATGTAATCCTAATCCCTGCACGAAACAACAACGTTACACCTTACGATTTGATTTATTATAGATAAACCTTTGCTGCAACACCTACACAAAAAGTTATATTAAAACTAACGTAATTCGACTAATGATTACACGTAATAAAGGCTTTTTTCTACGAGTTCAGGATAACAGTTATGAACTTTTTCTAAGTAAGTAGTTTTAGCGTCCGTCTTCAGCTAACAAAACTACTGTAAGTAAGTTTGCTTCATGAGGAAACAAAAATAGAAGGATTAAGAGCTTCCTACATACCAGAGCCACTTGCCTTACTTTTTACATTGCGTCAGTGTCTCTCCCTGCTTCTGCTCCTGAAACTTTTCCTAACTATTATTATAGTGGCGAATCACCCAATAAGATCAATGCAGTATTCGTATTGCCTAGTAAATATTACAAATACCTACATAGGTGTATATATAAGCAACGTATAAATATCAAATGAAAAACACGTAAAAAATCTTAAAACGCATAGGACTATAATATTAGGGTACATACATAGTACATACTAGTAGGTTGTATATGGCTGTAAGTTGTTGTGTGTGGTGGTAACTGTTAAATTGTATTTTATTGGGAATACAAGGGAGTAATACCTTCTTGGTATTACAGTGCTGTCGATCAGAGGTTAAAGGTACAGTCTGGCGTACTTACCCAACCTCCCCTCTTTCCAGATGAATTGACTCATTGTGCAAATCCCCTGAATCATGGACCGTTTTTCTTTTGACGCATCACGAGTCCCATCCCGACGCAGCACAAGTGAGTGGATGGCTACCTGCCGCGATTAGTTTAGTTCATTGTAAGAGATCTCTATGCTTTGCTGGCTCTACGGTTTACCTCCGCTATTCTCATCTGCACCATCCACCATATCTCCGACGCTTCTCGTCTCATCTCTCCAAAGCTAATCGCCACAATTCGTTGACTTTTCGCACGTGTTCCCATTAGCTACACGCTTCAGCTATAATCCATACTTTCTGTACTGTCGTTATCAATTCAATAACATTTTGAATCTGGCAGCATCCCGGCTTTTTATTGTTAAGGTACCCTTCTCGGTCATCAAAAATATCATTTAAAGAGATGTAAAGGAGAATTTATACTCACACATTAATATAACTTTGCCGTTTAGCCTACCTACGATATAATATACAGCTCTACGCAGCCTATCTCTACACACTACTTTATGAAATCATTTACGGTGTATAGACATTATGTTTATATAATAAAATATATCTAGCACATATATACATTGTAAATTGTAGTGACGGTCACAGCCCAGCAGCCGAGTCAACGTGGTAAATGTGCACAAATACAATTCTTCACAAAACAGACAAAATATCGGTGGAGACAGTGATAGCAGCGAGGTAGAAGATCTAATGAAAACGTAGAGTGCCTTCACTTTCGTAGATGTCCCTTACTACATTCGCTTCCAGAGAACCTTGATATCTATAAAGGTGACATGTTCACTATACTTAGAAATAACTTATGGATCTTGATTGAAGAAAACGAGCACGATTCGCAAGGAGAGTTCAATTTTCCCTATCATATCCACCATTAGGTAAGTACCATTTACCTACAACCCAACGATCTGTATAGGTAACCACTTACCTATACAGCTCCCCATTTATGTTCTGCATGCCTTCTACAAGCTACCTTCGTAAACTATGGGACCTTTTGAAGCTTACATAACAGAAAATTGATTTGTGATATCTACAATCGATAAACCTTTCTCTTTAAACCTCTTCTGGGTTAGTTATAGTGACTTAAAGTTCGTAGTGTGTAATAACATGGTAAGTTTTCCTTGCATTATAGAACTTCTCTTCAAATTTCCTGTATATATTGTTAATAAATTCTGGAGACCATAATGGATTTTGAACAAAACCTTATGTATAGGGCATAAGGGCTTAATATATGTTTATCAAAAATAATTTTCCCCTAAAGCTGCCAATATACCAAACTTACGCAACTGTATTTTGTTTATGAGCTCACCTCACCTCCTATAATTTACATACTCCTACTTCTATGTATTTCATCCTTCCGTGGTTTTAACTAAAAGCTAGTGCATAAATAAATGAGTACTGTGCTATTAAGCACAACTATCATCCTGTATATCCCATCCAATAAACTTTCGTCGAGAAAATCAGTTAATACCCAGCAAAATGCTCTCTTACTTGTGTAACAGACACCTCTCAGTCTTTATTACTAAAAATACTTGAGGAAGATTCAGCATAACGACTATGATAAATACAAAATACAATGCAACATTGCTTCCATCCACGCAATAATATTTGCCGTTTAATACACACTAAGCATGTTTACACATTTGTAGGCAATGAGATGATCATTGCTCCAGTATAGCCAAAGTAGAGTAGAATGTTGGAAATGAGAAGGTGATTAAGGTAAATTCATCGAATGGGGAAGTTAGCATGATGACTTCATTGAGCTCTTTTGAAACACACGTAAATGACACTGTAGTAACAGTAAACAGAATGTTTGTCTCCACCGCCAGCGCAGTCAAATCACATTGATGCAAGCGTATAATAAGTGTAAACGCTCACATTATGTTGAACCTGGTTCATGTCTAGTTTCTCTTTCTCCTCCTTTGCATATACATACACAAACAAACAACCTTAGTGTGTTCGTGCCAAGTTAATGAAATTGGATAATCAGGAACATCACAAGAATGCCGTACTTGTACTAGCGCTCTGTGTACTTCTGTAGTAATCGTTGTGAGGATTCAAGCCCTTTGGGACTGGAGCCAATCTGACAAAAACTTTTGTCCACCATTTCCTTTTCTATAGAATCTGCAGTAAGAGAGACAAATAGTAGCAGTGCCCAATGAATGAATAAATAAAGGAACGACTTAGTCAGTCTGCTCTGAAAACCCTGGTCCAGTTCAATCCAATAGCTCTCTATAACTGACTTGAAAGAGTTACAAACAACCAAGCAAAGTTTTGTTGTTTTGTTTAGGTACAAACAAACCTGCTGCGTTTTTATTGTCATTTACCTACTTTGTGAACAGAAAAACAACGAAACGTATATTCATCCGCGTGCCTGAATACATATACACCACACCACACTATGCACATCTTATTGTTCCACAGCAGAGAAAACCTGCCATTGTCGACAGTCTAAACGAGTGTCTTAGCAGTGTTCACTTTCGGCAGGGTAAAAAAGAATTCCAACAAAGACAGAGAGAAAACAGTTAGTCCCTACAGAAACAAATAATTCTAATCAATCACCGATAAATAAACGTGAGTCCAGTGGGACTTTTAGGGAGAGGAAGTGGGAACGAGCAAAGTGACAGGCTTATTATGGCAATAAAGAAACTCTTCCAGACTAGACTCGGAATACTCATTCTTTGTTAGATGTTCATGTTCCATTTCATTTAATGCCACGAATGCGCTTTGCTAGAGCAGAGAAAGATTGTGATGAAGAGTGAAGAGAATGAAAAATTCAAAGGTAGTACGAAGAAAGCAGTGATGGATAGGAACAGTAATCATTTCATGGTGATGACTTCTCTACTCTTCGCCAGCCTTCATATTGCTCCCATAACATTCTACAAAACACACCTTCAGATACCACTACAAATATACCAGTATCATACGGATGCGATACATATCTCAAAGAAAAGAACAAGATGCATTGAACGTGCTTTTTGTTTACTTTGCTGGTAAATAGCAGTCCCTTAACAAAATCCCTACATATTGCATTGGCTGAGAGGAAGACAATACAAAGAAACAACCGCAGAATATAAAAAATACTTCTACTCCTTATATGTAGGCTATATGTTTACTACAAAAAGGCTTCTTGTATAAAGATCTCTCGGAGTGCTACTTTTATTGAGTTTTTCGAGTCACATAATAAGCACTACTGCTACGCCTATACGTGCAAGAGAAACGATCTTTTCCACGTTTACGTCAAAATTCAGGTGGAAAGTTAAAAGGAGAACATTCAGTGCACTTTTCTCGGATCAACTTCTTAAAGAGGTTAATGGAAAGGTCTGTGTTCGATAATATGTTCCTTTTTCAACACTGCCAATTACTTTACTTTCCTCAGATTCTTATACTCAATATAGGTGAGTATATCCAAAAATATATTTCAGCGGGGCAAGACATAGTATATCTCACACAAAATTATTATATTACTACCACCTATTATTGCTAATTCTTACAAACTTGTAGTTGCAGTTGCAAATTGTAAGAAAAGCTCAACTTTCCTCCTACGATATTCTAACCAATAATAATTTATACATATTCTACACTATAACATACTACAAATATGCTTTCGAATTATAAGAAATCACGTTAATTCAGCAGCAGCTTTCTACACACCGTGTTCAAACCTTGTTGAAAGACGCAATTTGCAAAATATATACCTATATATAAGTTATATTATTGAATTTGTTTAACCAAATGGGTTGTAAGCACCTTGAGTTGCACTTGCAATGTCTCGTCCCTTTGAAATGTCTCATCCCGTTAGACCTTGTTACGCTAATATAGATATGATATCGGAGGAATACATTGTGTGCTAGTATGCTATACATCTAAAAGTTGAGTAGCTATAATATTATTATAGTATCTTGCTAACCTACTTTTGCTTTTGATGTCTAATATCTCAAAATATACAAAGTGAAGCATTATTGGTATAGCGTTGAGGAGATTACATATGAAAAGAGCAAACATGACGAGTTCTTTATTATATCAACTGATAGCGACAGAGACAGAGAGGTATTTCATCACGACGTAAGTAACATTGAGTAATCTATGACTTAAATCTCATGTCTCACTCACTCCACTACTCACTTGACCATAAGCACATAGCACTCTGTGTCTGTCTGTCTATTTGACGGACTGACTAACTCAGTGCTAAGACTTTGCCATCGTTTCAGAATGCAATTCATTCCGTTCTTTTTTCGATGCTCTGCTGACCACGCACAATCAATAGGTTTTTAGTGTATTCCGTGTAAACACAAAGCAAGATGAAATAGCCATTTTTCCCAGCTGCTCTACCTGCATTTCGCCCAATTAGATAGAAGATCGATAAATAAGAAGGCAGAAAGGAGGAGAGGAAAGCACAGGGATTTCCCTGTGTTAGGCCAGGCAGGTAAACCTTTTATACTACAACATCCATTCTATACTCTACCTTTTACATCTGTAGGTGTATAACAAAAGCATTTACTTTTTACCAACCTATAACATTTTCCGTTCTTAGGTATGTCACATATAAAGCTTAGCATCTTGGGCTTGGATGTGGTCCACGATGCATTGCCTGCAATGGAATGCCATGCCAAGCTTATGTCTCAGCAATCTGCTATTATACTCCTGCACTCTTAACACACATCAGCCTGGCTAGCTGTGTCTTGCGAGTCTCATAGAGTTTCACAATCAGCGTGTCGTTGCTAGTGTGAGTGTCTAGGTATGAGTATGAGTGTATTCTTTTCTTTCTCTTATTCTCCAGCGTCTTGCCCACTTACTCACCAGTTCGCACATTGGAAAGAAAAAATAGAGGCAGTCAGCGAGCGTAATTCCCTGGAGCCGTGGTATTAATTGGATGAACCGAAGACTAATACTACAGGCAAGCTGCATTGTCACACCTGTGACCGGATCAGATTAGGAGAGCTCTCTCTTTTCTCATCCCACTATCGCTAATTCTCCATTTCACTCCCTGTAATACTTATTGGTGTTAGTTTGGTTCACTTCACACAACTTCAGTTCCCCATCCAACGCATCTCACAATTACACACGGAATAGAGCAGAACAGACTCCAGTCGACCAAACATTTACCAGCTAATCCAATAGCAAAGCACGTATGCATCTCCCACTACGCTACCAAAAACTTCATTACATTCATCTGTTTCTCCAGCACATTCACCGTAGATACACACAGATACTTCGTACAAATCAATCTTAATCATATGGTTAGACATTCACTAATTCCTCAAATACACACTCTTTACATTATTGCTACACCAAAAGAATCCCACTCTACTTACATTTTGCAAACTCTATCAAATAAAATTAACGATGCATTAAACATATGTGTGAAAAAAGATGAGCAATTTCCTAGTCAAAAGTGTGACAAATGAACACTACACACACACACTGCAGAATAAATTGATAATCTTTGTGTGTGTTAGTGTTAGGTGATGTTATTTCTTGGTGGTACACAAAAGCACACACGTTTAGTAGGTATATTTATATTATGTTATTTGATTTGATAGGAAAAAGTTAAGCTTATTGTATTCTAAGTACATTTGAATGGGTGAGTTCTCGTCCACATCGTTCTTGGAATTGCTGAAAGAACCATAATCATTTAATCTAATGTCTTTGTGTAAAAGGCATGTGGAATAAATAGCTAGGTGGATTGCGATAGTATAGTGTGACCACACTACAAGATACATGTGATACGTTGTTTTCAAACGAAACGACACGACGAGCCATGTAGTCGTGGCTCCAATTCGCCAGCAATTACACTAACTTTAGCTCTACTCAGTGTGATGGGATGCCACATTTATTCGTTTAGAAATACCTATCGATTCGCCAAATATCTTTTCTAGTCTATACACAAGGCATGCCAAACAATACAAAAGTTCACTTAACATACCTACGGATACAGATAAAACTGTGTATAAAGCAGAGCTTATATATCCCATGAGAAAAAGAACTCGTATATCGGTTCATTCATTCTGTATTACAGATGAAAGCAGGATAGCAGCATTTGGAACTGACGGCAACCCGCGTAGGTACTACTAAAAGCTTGGCTTGGCTATTCTTTATTCAACTGAGTCTCGTAATACATACAGATACACATTTATCTTTGCATTGAGAAAGATTCGCATATTATGTCTTATAGGAAACTCCGTTCACAACATAAAAAGAGCGTCCATCATTCCTCTCAATTATGAGTCTGGATGTGAATACATATTGCATTGCTATTACCCTAATACAATACATACTATACATATCGAGTGTTAAGGGACTGGAAAAGACTCAACTTTTACTTCATTCACACTTGACTCCCTTACTCTCATGTCTCAATTATGCTTATGATGATGTGGGCTCGACTTTCCAATGCATATATCTACACCGTAAGACTAAGACTGCTAATAATATTCTGTAATCTGTACACACCCTAATACAAGTAGTGGGATGCCTATACTCAATCCAAGCCAAGACACTTTCGCTTTTAACTAACTCGAACAAAGCCTCATCATCATCATCATCATCAAACCCGACTAGCGACTACTACATGGTAGTTGTAGTGCAATCAGGAAACTTTGTTTGCCGCTTGCCATGCCACAAAATTTGTTCTGGCTGAACGGTGTAGTCTTTACTCGTCTATCTGTGTGTATGTACATTTTGTATCTGGGCAGCCGACCACCAGCACAGTTCAAGTTAATAATACTACTACGATAAGTAGCAGAGGAGTGCTCTTCTACTTACATAAACCATCTTTCTTAGAATTCTTTGAGTAATACTGTGATACATATTATACACAGAACATACATATATTAAATTAAACTACTACTGCTACTATTAACTTTCCTTTGCAATAGAGTCGTCAAGAAAATACTACAAGTACTTTCCCTAAAGTTTCTCTGATCCTGTCCGACTCAACTCCAACCACCATCTTTTTCAACGGAGTGTAGTGTGTGCAAGAGAAAACTTTTCTATGGATTTACCCCCGACTGCTAGATAATAAACCAACATTCAATGTAAATGTACATATATGACCACGTAGCTCAGTCACCAACTCACTTCCGGATATTTAGCTATTCAACTTGTGCAGGCGGCCCAACCAGCGTTGTCCGACCAGACAACATGACAACCTTACATATCAAATACAAACGCTAAACCTATACTTCCCTCTATATGTTCACATCGTTCGATCCTTGCTTTCACCTACTTCCAGCTATAAACTTTCAAGTCGTAAAGGTAAGGGCAATTTCCCTCCTATCTGTTTCTCTTCTCTCTTTCTCTCTCTCTCTCTGGGTAATCTGCCAGATTTAGACATCACAATGTGCATCCTGTTGGCCAAACTCACCGGACATTTCTTGCGACCAGTCTTTGCATTGAAAGTACTACAAGGCACTCTCCCTGCTCTGGCGACGACAGACATCATTCCTTGAGAAAAACACACCACACCAAAATGTATGACACTCAGCCAATGAAAGTCTGTTCCTAGAATTCACATATAAAATACTGTGCTATGTGTTATGTATGTGCATAGTGTAGAAAAATACTATTAATACTATCTCATATAATCCACGCACTTGTTGGCAGCAGTGCCGTCGCAGGTTGACTTCGGAATTTAACATTACATGTTTGTTGCTGTGTATGTGCCATTTTGGAAAGGTATGGTGTTTTTCCGTGATGATATCGTGCTACGAACATTCTTTATTGTAATGTGCAATACGGTATGGAAATGCTAATACGCGATATAGGAAAACCCTAAGCTGCTCAATTCACTACCCTTGGCTAGCAATCACATCACACATGTTTTCCCATCTGCCTCACTCAAAACTAATGACTTTGCCTGTAATAAATGAAGCCTCATGAAATCATCGGTGAAAAATAAGCAATCTTCATGCATATGAGCTCGGAGGGTAAATTTAGTCAGAGCTGGGATGGAAGCTGGACAAGATGACGAGAAAATACACAACTAACAATGTATAGTACACCTTAGTGTTGCATCCAAATGAAAAGGATGTCGCATGTAGCAGGAAGGGGAAGTTGACATCATATGGGGTGTCATGCTGTCGTTATCGTTAGTGGACACTCATGCTTCTCCATTCTGCCTACCTCTCCTCTCATCTTCCTCTGGTCGAATTGACTTGGTGAGCAAGCAAGTGAATTGACGGTCCACAGAACAGGACATTGCATCCACATTGCACGTCCAACCAGTCAGCCAAAACCGGGAGAGAGAGAGAGTGAAACCACTCAGGCATCCAATCCAGGGGAAACTCACCTCCGATGTCTATATACTACATAATGTATATCTGTATGAATGTGAATACGCGCTCTTTCCTTAGCTGCCTTTCACCGCCGTCGTCGCCATCGCCATTCCTCCTATCACCCTCTCATTCTTTACCTCCCTAACTTCATCCCAAACTAAGTAAATGCACCACACATCCATTCTAAGTCGTTGAGTACAACTACACACGAAATATTATGTAGAAAGAGCCAAACAGATCACCTTGTCGTATGTAGTAGTGGTCCTCAGAAGAAGCTCTTTTCCTCATAAATATGAGCACAAGACTGAACTTGTCTTTTCTTTAGGTGCAGATATGTACATATATGGATATACATATAGCCACATGTAATGTTATGTGGCTACTGGCTACATTATAACTATGCAAGTTGTAGTAGTATATATCTGTAGTAATGTGCATTTGCCCATACATACAAGTTTTTTCGTTTTTTTCACGACTACCCTTAGTACTATGTATTTTATGTATGTACAAATAATATAACATTCTCTATGTGTGTATTGATAAGGAGATACATCATCCAATTCTAGAAGAATGTCTCTGTATGTATTGTATATCTCTTCAAAGTTTTTTCTCCTCCCAGATTCTCTATGGCATGTGTGACGTAACCTCCCTAGTACTGCACATCATTCATACAACAAGGAAAGATCACTCGGTACATCTCGTACATTCATTCACCTATAGGAAAACTACTAGTGTACTACATCACCCTACTCACAAATGTATTTGTAGTATCAGTATCTTTACTCTCGTGTCAATCCAAGCTAAAGTATATATATTATAATAAACTTACCTACACGTAGCGAATGTAAACTTATAAGTGTGTGAATAAAGAGTCCATAGAGTGGTTCAATATATTATATAGGAGATATCGGTACATACATCTTTGTAGCATTCTTTCTTAGCTCTCAAAGAATCGTCTCTGCCCTCCTGAACCACAACCAAGTTTTGCACATTGAATGTGCCAAGCTAACCGTTTGTCTACCTATCCCAGTATTTTATAGTATATTCAAAAACAACCCATCTACGAGCTACTACATTACTGATATGTCATATCCATATTACTTACTAATATCGTGTGTAGGTAGGCCTGTAAGCTTAAACGCACATAGCTATTTCTGCCTGATGGAATATTGTGTGGTACATCTACAGCTCTGCCTATACGTACTACCCGTGCCGAACAAGATGGTTTTCAGTGTGCAGAGGCATGTAGTTTGAAACGAAGCTTTGGCTTCGCGACTTGCTTGCGATGCGACTGGCGCCATGAACATGCCATTGTGAAGGGAAACCCACTTACTCATTTTGAGATTAGGCTTCCTTTGCAACGAATTCTTTCCTACCTTGCCTAGCTCGACGTACTAAACCGGATATCCATTAGGATTCCTAAATCACATCACTTCCTTCGTAATTCCAAGAACTCAATGTTTTCTATGAGACTCGTCCACTTTACTCAACTTTGTAGACGATAAAACTCCTTAGGTTATACAAGTAAGTATATAACGAGCATTATACATTTATAGGCTGGGGCTAGTATACTTAACACGATTCAGAAAACATAGAAACACCTCGACCATTCGACTCGCATACCAAAATATAAATTGTATCTTTCGTGCAAAGAACATTAGTAGAGGCATAAGCAGTCTGTGTCTACTGTCTACTATACCTGAGTAGTCCATTCACGACAGTCGTGGTGAAACAAGTTTGGGAAAAGTTCAAAAATTAAACATCGAGCAGCATTTCGAATTCTTCACACGCATCCAGTTGACAAGGAAAAATTCCATTTTCAACTCCACAGGTCGTTGTGCGGTGCACTTTGATGATGGTACAGCGGTAGTAGTTGTAGATGTAGTAGTAGTTCTTCAATAAGGATGTGCAGTATGCAGCAGCCTACTTATTTGGTTATGTATGAGGAAATAGATCTGGCAGTGAAAGGCTTTCCGCGTGAAAACTTCCACTCACTCTCCGTCTCCAAGAATCTACTCCTTCGCTCCCATAAACCAGCGAGAAATGAATTTAAGAGGTGTGAAAAATTGTTATCCTCAGAATATACAAGGTGGAAAGACACAGCCACAAATCATACATATAAGTAGACGAGTAAATACACACCGTACCTTGCACAAGAACATCATCCTTTTCCACACTTAACTGAACCGAATTGAACATCCTCTCTTACACTAGTAGTGTGTGTGTGTACTCCGGGAGCGGTAGTTGTGGCATCCTAAGTACCGTACGGTTACAGTAGTATGGTATGTACAAACTGAGTGAGTGAATACAATGCACTTGTACACTCCTTCTCCTACGACTACATTCGAACAAACCAACTACTACGGATACTACACTCTCTACATCATAGCCAGAACGGAGTTTCCAGTTGAAATGCCTTAGCCAAATATAAATTATCTAGCACACTCGCTTCAACGTATAATGATGAGTCGGGTCGGGTTACGTTGCATTTCTATTCATACAGAACATGTTACTTTGAGCAGTCACCAAACCAACCGCACTTAGTCGTCCCGAATAAAACAGCACGGCAATACTTATACAGATATTACTGTAGACGGCAAGAGTTCTCAAAGGAGCTACACTGGTCTAGTAGTGCGCGGCATAGGTATTTGTAGTCGTAGGCAGGTTCTTGGGCTTATTTCATGGTCGTGCCACGTTAGATCTCGAAAAGTAACAGACGGAAATGTGAAATCAGCACAGCGGATTTTGGGGTTTTGCATTGCATCGTAATTTATTGTGGGCATTAGTAACCTCGCAGATCCCCTCTTCTTTCCACTTCTCCCGTCCTTCTTTCTCTCTGTCTTTCTATTCCTTTTCTATTCTTCGGAGTTTGAGTTGGATGCAGTCAGCCCTTCTTCCTTTCCTCGCTTTCTTACACAGAGCTCCTTAATGTTTCTTCTCTCTGGCTCTCCTTTTCACTTTTTACCTCCGTCTTACCTTTACAACTTTCTTTTCCTTTCACCGTCCCTTATTTCATTCTCCTGGTCTCCCACCTTCTTCTAAGAACAACCTCTTAAGAAGGTAATAAAGCCAATACGTACGACCTTAAGAGTATGTATGCATTCATCCCATCACATCTGACTACTAACTTTCACAAAATACTCAGTCCGAGTTTTCTTTCCTCCGATAAAAAATTATTCCTGATCCTGACTCAACTTCATCTTACTACCAATGTTTCCTTCTCTTTTCTAACTCACTCCCAACACAAACCTCCCTTTCTCACAACTTTGCCTACAACTTTAACTGTCGAAAGCCAACGTATCAACATTAACTATCAACTCTCCTATCTTTCGCATTACCTACAACCCAGATTCAATTCCATATGCTTCAACTCCTACCGCTTAAAGACTACAAACTTCTATTTGTGTCGAAACTTTTTTCTCCAATTCTGTTTACCGTCATCCGATATGCAAAATAAATTTCTACTAAAGGCTTGCCGCAACTCTTCTTTCATACTTGCGGAAGATATGCCTTTCATTCTCGACAGGTATACTTTAGACTATCCTATGCAGGTACCTAGTACCTACTACCTACCCATTATTATTTTTATGAACTAAAATGCCTAGACGCCTAGATACCCAGTCTGACACATAAAACATTCAAAGTTTGGAAATTCCATTTAATTCGAATCAATTGTTGCCCAACTTTAGTTTTGTAAAATGATTACTGCAGATTTAATTACACTCTGATTACTTTTATCGCAGTTGGGCAACTCAATCTGATTCGGCAACGACTAAAACACAACTTTTCGTATCATATTTCTTATTCCTTCCATCAATTTCCCATGAAACTCACATACTATTTATTGCATATAGGTAGGTAGAATATACCTATGTACTAATTTTAGCTCCTAATACTTATCTTTGAGGTTTGTTTTAGTAGTTTGTGGTTCCACTGATATAACATGTGAAACAGATATTATTTCTTAATTGCTATTACCATTTTAGTTTCGCAACAATTATCTACAAAGCACAATAGCGAATTTCCTCTAGGCTAGTCTATATTTAACTGAGTTTATTGAAAATAATGCGATGTTTAATGCTACTACACAAAGACAGATTTAGGATATACCTATCACAGGAAGTAATAGTTTATTGCATGCTGAAAATGAGTATGCAAGGGTTGTTGCACAGCGCCTGTTATCCTTTCGCTTGCTTGGTCTAGTCCATTGCAACATCAGCCGTAGTAGTGTACTTAAAACGAACAAAGCTCGTTGAATGCAGTCAATTCAGCTCTTTCTGACTGATTGTAGCTGAATGAATACGAACTAATTGTAACTAGCAGTTACAATTGATTTACACGACTACATAAGTGCAAGGACTGAATTCAAAGGGAACTTTGTAATTGTGCCCTGAGTCTGTGACTCTATTACTTATAACATAACCATTTATGCAAACACATTCTACATATGCAATACTAATATTGACTATGAACTGTGTGGTGTTTAAAGACTTAGCGGGTTGACATGGTTTGCGGTTAAAAATTAAGAGAAACATAGAGAAGGTTTGTTCCTTTTGAACATAGGTAGACTGGAAGATAGGTAGCTCTTTCAGTTGGTTGAGTGCGTATTTGTATTTATTTGAATGAATGAATGGATTTATCCCTGGGAACAATGATAGTGTGGTGGTGACTGTGCATTGATATTGGAAATGAGCAGCAGGAAAGGAAGGCAGTCAGACGAGAAATTACGGGACACATGTGGAGCAGTGCATTTAAGTGTAGTGGACGAGTGCAGCCGCACCTGATTAGAGCACTGTGTTAGTAAGAAGTGAAACAAACGGACGTTTGATATGAAGAGCGATTCATTACCATAGTCGTAGCGATAATTTAACCTAATCATCCATTGGCCCTCCTCGTGCACTGATTGAGGCATCCGGCTCTCAACTACAGTCAACCTATCTTCTCCGTGAAAAAGGAAGATTAATCATCCTGTGTATTCATCAATTGTCAATTAAGTATTATTCCCTTCACTTAACCTCCCTTCTCTGCCATTGTTTCCATGAATCCTGCTTATCTCTACTCCATGCATACCTACTCAACAAAACTCCTAGTCTGTCGCTGTAAAAGGAACATTATTTCATTCCAAGAAATTCTTTATGGAAGTTACATACAACGTACTGCTAGATGTGCTTGGTAGTCATCTACTATAGAAGATGTACAATGTTGGCAGCACGACTTCTTCCTTGAGCTACTTTGTCTAAAGTCGTTCACGGAATTATCTTTGATAGTAGCAAACCTGACAGAGTTGCTAGATACGTTACTAGCTTCACATAACAAGACTCATTTCATACATACACAGCAATGTCAAATACAGTATACATGCTATACATGCTACTCTTTTTCAAGTTATCTATTTTTTTAATATGACACGATCTAATAAAAAATCGCTAAAAACTGAGAGCAAAAGTCCATACGTGATACGCGTGGAATGATGCTCTATTACGCAGTTACGTTTTGTAGTTTGTGGTACTGGCTAATCTACTTTGCCATTTCATTAGAAAATTGAGTGAATCCTGGGTAAATAGATTTGTTGGCAAATTATATTATGATAATGCCAGCTAACTTCCGATATTTCTGAAGATCACGGCTAAATATACACGAAAGTATTTTGAAAAGGCAATGTTTTAAACCAACTAATCGATTCCCCACACATATATACGCAATCTTTACTGCTTAGGTAAATAGTAAAGAAGGTTAAACATAGTTCTGTGCAGAAGCTTAGAGTATATAGGTACTAGAACTCTTTATGAGCTTTGTAGAAGAGCAAACAGTGTGTTCATGAATGTTAAAAGAAAAAGACACATTGCATTACATTGCATTAGAGTAAGGATGGATATACAACAGACGTACAAACATAGAGCAGTGCTTGGTGGGGTCACGATCGTATTCAGGTAGTTGAGTTTCTGTTGCCAATCCCAAAATAAACCAAAACCTAGGGTTGAACACAACGAGGTGTGCCATTCTTATAATACTACAACACCGACCAGCCAAGCACCTGTGATTACTCACTCACTCTAACTAAAAGCTCGACAACACCGAAATACCTTCTCAGTTAAGTTCTTTCAAATCAAGTGACTAGTGGCAGTGCTTACGACTATTCCTCCTGTTAGAACGCTAATGTAATGTGTTTCTGCTGTAGTTGTTGAGCTATAGAGAATAGAGAGAATGAAGGATATATCTAAAGAGGAGAGCAGAGCAAAGCACAACTCGCAAAAGCATTCCAAACCTAAGGATAAACATCTATTTATAGACCTTATTTTGTTGTTTGCTCTTATTTCGTTTCTCATTCTTCAGCGTTGCTTCCCTGTGCTCTGACTGAGTAACAGGCAGACAAACTTTGTCTTCACTACCTCCATTCTCTGTTTTAACTCTCTAGCTCGATGATTTCCACAACTAGATTTGAAGACCAAACTTCTCACCCTAGACTCGCCCATTTAATACTTGGTATTTAATCAAAAATGCATGCTACGTGATAAGAAAGTCATCAACCTTTAAGCTAAACTTACAAAACTACTACTCCTATACCATCACAAAATACGAACTCATCTTACACAACATCTCTCAACGAGTACATACATACTTTGTGCTTATATTTACATTAGTACATTAGTACATATTATATGTAATATAAGTAGTAGTGCAAAGTAATCAACCAGCCAGTCCATAACGAACTCGCACTATACTTCCTTGCTTTTATACTACATACATACATATACATACATACATACATACAGTTTATCATGAAATAGATGAAGAGCTTTCTGATGGGATGACCGGCCTGGTGTGTTAATCAATAGGTCACTCAAGACAAGACTCAAACGGTCTTTAGCGTGTGATGGATTGCTATGAAAACATAAAAACAGGGTCAGACAACAAAGACACGTATTTCTACTTTCGAGATTCTTCACTTTTCATTTCCTGACAGCTTATTGGTGATCTTAAAAAGGCTAAAAGTACAATCGTATCTGTAGCGTATCCTATGAAATTCATAGGTATAGGTTATGTGTATATTCTATGTACAATTATTTTAATACACACACAAATGCGATAAATTCATAAAAAATTTGTTGTTTAAAAACAACTCAATCACAAATAGCATGATAGTAGTAGTAGATGTTTATTCACTCTTTTTCGCAGTAGGCAGCCATCACATCACATCTGCCAACGTAGTTAATAATTAGCTGTTAAAGTATAATATATAGCACAAACATATGCACAGTTCACAAAACCAGTATAATAATACATGTACGTTAGAGCACTACAGTGGTACAATATTTACAGTAATGCGAATACGTATAAAATGTGTTTATTTATTTGTATAAGTAGGCTGTAACAAACTGCGATAGCTAATGACAGTCTTTACATTATGTTGGAGTCAGCCAGGAGAGATGTGCTTTAGTGTATGTGGCATGAAAGATAAAAATTATTGCTGCCGTGAATAAAGAGTCGTGAAGGATAGATATGAATGACAGTATTTGTTGAACGGACGCTAGGAGGTTAAGCAAAACAGGACGAGCTGATAAGGCTTGTTAAGGTAATAATAATATGATGCACATACGTGTAAATAAATTACTACATAATGTTAACATATGTACGTACAACAAAATACATATGCAACTTTATACACAACTTCGTTTCAACGTTTTCCACTGTGGTACACACAGACAAAGATATGTACACTGCCATTTATTCTTAATGCACTAGTTTCATACACATATGCCCACTCCACGTATTTTTGCAAAAGATACTCTTGATACATACCAACGGCATATGTAGTAAGACTAGGCTTCATCATCCTGCCTATGCGCAACAGATAAACACGTAATAAGAATACCATGTACCTAAATGAAACTTCAGAACTCTATACCAGAACTTACACATTTCACACTGGAAACAGGGTCAAAATAAGTAACTTTAGTGTAACAATGACAAATGAACAAATTATTAAACCAGTTGGCTCACATACGTCAGTATGGAGCTAAACTGCTGAGGTATCTCTCATCAAGGAAAATGTTCAATACAATTTACATATAAAGAATCCTTTACTTTACTCTGACTCACGTTTCAATTTATTCGCTGAGAAAATGAATATAAAGCTTTGCTCAGTCGACCTACATATATATGTATCTACATATACTTACATCCTTTCCAATTTACACGCCTAAAGGGCTTAACTAAATACACCGAGTCGCTTCAAGGTATGAAAAGGTATACTCAGGATTTCTATCGTTGAATGAATCTTACGAACGTCTACTGCAATGTGCTACACTACTCATTACATATAGTGTGTGTGTATACTTACCATAATATAGAGATCTGTTCTATCATCGACTATGCTGATGATAGCGAACTGATTGTGTAGACAAGCTTGTAGAACTAAATTTCATTATGTAGACTGAGACTGAGCTACAGATGTAGTACAACGATATGATGTCTATTATGATGAATCTGTAATAGCAGGAGTAATACAAATATTTTAGGTGTAGCAGAAGAATCCTTTGGCATAGCAGAGAGTGGGAATGAGTGTGGAGGTATATGAGAGTAGCTACGTGTATGTGTATAGTCGACAGACACGCAGAAGACAAGACAGCAGCAGTGCAAGGCATCTCTCACTCAATTCGATGATGAGCGTACGTGTGAAGGAAAAGTCAAGAAATATTCTGCTGACGCGAGCACATCATAAGAGAAGGGCGAATATAATATGATAGCCTTTGGGTGGTGAAGTATGAAGCTGTAGTTACGAAATCACCTTCACACGATCAGCATTTTTAAAACCAAATTTCCACAAATGTGCCTAGGATAGGTATGGCAATTGCAAGTAATATTACCCATCCATACCTATGAATCAGGAATGTACATGTGCAGATGATAAACCCATGGTACATAGGTTTAACATCTGTAAGTGTAATATACGATATGAATATGAGTTCTCTCTAGCTCTGCCGAGTCTCCCGATGCTGCTCCAATGTTACATTTCACATATTACATGATTTTACATCACTCAGTCAGTTTCAGTCGTCTTTTTTGGTATACAAGAAGAAGCTTGGAATGGAGCAAGCGACTGAAATATACAAATGTCCATAGGCAGTCTTTATCGTTTCGCTTGTGCCACCCCAAACCACTGCTCTCTCACACTCTCACCTATGCTCATTCCAAAATGTGATTTCTTCCTGCTAGTTTTAGCTTATAATATTATACGGATCAGTTCTCGTTCTGATTTAAACGGAAATATTCTTATCCTTTTAGCAATGATTCCATCAGTATCTCTGAGCAATCGTCAGAAACGTTGAAGCAATGTGCTTGAATATAGCCATGCATGAAATTGACTCCATATGCCATTCCCATAACATAACATTTCGTCAGAACCCATTACATCCCAATCCCAATACTTCTCAATTCCTCCAAAAAAATTTCCAATTGACGATCCACCCATGAAACTTCATCTCTCACTCAGAACCCCCAACAATCACGACCCTTCCTTATACAATAATACCTATGAAGAGTCTCCCAGTTCCTACAAGACCTCTTCTAGCACCTACTCTCGTCAGTCCTATTACACACCATTCCATTACGTGTCTTCCTTTTTGCAACTTCATATCGACTCCACGCTCAGATTTATCCATACCAGTAATCTTGTCATGTCTGCAAAGCTATAGTCTTTCCATTTAGGTGCTCCTTGTTCTCTGTTTCGCTCTTTGTACATGTATATACTATCTTCATTTTCTCTCTCCTCCTTTGTGTATATGAGTAGAGTGTCCTATGGTCGACTAGCATGTGCCGCACCTTCATTTTTTGAACTTTTGCCAAAGTCAAAGAACGTCAAGTCGATCGAAGAGAAAGTGGAAATGGGTGGTTCTTACTTTTGTTCTCTTAAGGGATCCTACCTGACAGCCATTTGTGTACCTGCCTGCTAGAGATAATCCTTTAAGTTCATACGACAGGTGCACAAGCCATTTGTCAAGACTGGCTCATCGCTCCACACTCTACTCCTCCAATCCAATCCACAGGCAAAGGCCTATCTAAACAAAGTTGGCACCGTATGTATGTATGTGTATATAAACCTCGTTAAACATCACAAATTAGGGATTACCTCCATCTTCAATCTTCCCTAATACCTTTACGATGATCATTGCTTTGATCTTACGTACTAACACGCGAGAGCAACCCAATTTACATTTTGCACACCTGTCATACGCAACTAAACTACACACAAATGTACCAAATACCATCATTATATTCTATAGTGCTACTATTTATAAGTATGTAGTTACATTCAATTTTTTATCCTCATAAAACAAAGATAAGCCGAGTATGACTCCAGTACATAAGTAGGACGGTCAAAGCCCAAGCAAAGAGATAGCAGAGAACTCGCACAGAAACTGAAACAGAAGGCAACCATCATCATTGTAGTAGTCTGTTATTGTGTCAGCCAATCAACGCCAACGCAGAGCAAGCCCACCACCTGTTCCCATCAGGTAATTGGTGCACGTTGTTAACCCATCATAATACAAAAGGATATCAACTTTTGTGGTCATTTTGGTCGTGGAGTTAACGTTTATACAGAAATTAAAGTGCAAGTATCTAAATGTTATAGCTATATTACAATACTAATATGAACACACTAACATCCTAAGTTTTCTATACGACAGCATGAATATGAGTAATTGGTATATTAAAGTATGATGCACTTAGGTCACTTAGGTGCATGGATGAATTAGTTCCAAACTTCCAAACAAACATTTTATAAGTAGGTATTCTCAACGTAATTGATTTATGTAGAATTCAAGAGATGAATAAGTCTACAAGATAGAAATGATAGAACCTTAGATTAAAAAATGTATGATTCACATTTAAGTTGGGAAACTGTCGTATGTGTTGCATTACACTTCTGTGTTTGAATTAGATGGTATTAAGGTACATTCCAGAGTGCGTGTGTACTATACAACAACCGCACTAAGCCACGTCATCAATTTTTGCTTGGTTCTAGTGCTGTGTGTACATTAGTGTGTTGTGTTGGTGTGCAATCTGAGTTTAATGAGCATGCCATAATGAATTTTAAGGTGACCTGAGTCACATAGGAAAATCGCTAAGTGGTAAATGAGCTCACCGTGACGCCCAGAGCTATTATAATGTCTTCTCTATGCAATCTACCACATTACAGGAAGGAAAGACAGGCAAAGTTTGATAAGACCAGCTGCCTCGCTTCTCCTTTACAACATCGCACTCAATCTGACTGTGTGTGTATAGCAGAAAGCGCAGAAAGGACGCAAGATTTAATGTTGGTATTAGAATTCGAGAAAACAATGAGAAGTTCTCAGCAAAATTGAATAGGTATTTACTGCTTCGCAGCAGTTGAGAGTTATTATTTATAAGCTGCGGAATCACGAAGCGAGAAATTCGTACCTTTCCCTTTTGTGTCATTGATTACATTATGTTTATGGTGACGATTGTGCAAGCCCTCAAGTTAACAGACAATGTCCCATTCAGAAAGGCATAAGGACGATTTATAAATACAGTCTGCTATCCTTGCTCCCCATTTTCATATTGTTCTGACTCTTTGGTATTCACCTGATGATAAGCTGAAATATGCCGAGCAATTATTATTAATATCGCTCAGACATCATATAACTCATTAGAATAGTTTCATTGTATCACTGCACTACTCGAGCCATTAACAATTCACATTATTATTATGTACATTTGTAATAAACATTTTTATTCTATTAACTATGAGACTATGACAGAGGAGAGTGAAGAGCGGCATTGAATGTGAAATCGAATAACTTCTCCTTACAATCAACGCGAACGTCATCATAGATATTGGTACCTACCTACGGCATCACAAATATTCACGATTTACAGCACAAGATAAAAGAGTTGACACTGATAGCAGTTTGTATACACATTAGCTGTATTTTGTAATGTTATTCCATAATAAACAAAAATTTTAACTACGAAAGCGTTTTTGTTTATGAATAGTTACTGCATATTACATTCCATGCATATAGGTATCTAGCACTATTACAAATAATAATCACACTAAAGATATATACAGTTAGAACAATAAATAGGTTGTTGAATATATATATAATCGAAGGATTAATATTTCACAGCTTAAACACATACTGGCATGCAACTCTTCTAAACATTGTTGAAAACGTGTTTGTATACAATTTATTGAATATGTAGATTACTTACTAATACTACTAACATGAAAATGAAAAATAAACACAAAGGATAATATCATTTACTGACTGATGAAATCTGATGGGTCAATTATCCTTGTATGTACGAGGTAAGTAGGAGGAAGACAGAGCTATTCAGCTTCAGCCTGCTGGGGTTTATCAGTGCAGCTTAACTCAAGCAATTGAATGACACTCTAAATTACTTTTAGTGGAGCTATGAAAGCGAGAAAAACAAATGCTTCCTTTACTCGACTTCACATGATCAGTGAAGAAGTGAAACGGGTGCGGCTTGAACAAGCTTTAACTCTGACCATGTTATTGCAGCAGTTTTCGTAGTAGTTTTGACTAAGAAACACAGGAGAGCAACCATTCACTCGCTTTACCTTCTTATATCATCTTCTTGGCCCTTGTAGTGACCTTTTCTTCGTTTACTCCTCAAAGAGATGCATATACAACACTGAGTGAGTATTCATCGGCAGCCATTCTGAATCGAGAACAGTGCCCTAAGGGTCAATGAACATGGACTGACTAATCAGTACCTAATCAGCAACCTCCACTCTTTCCATTTACTATCCTCCTGCCTAGCTCCAGCTTCCTTTTCGACTATCATCAACGAGATGTGACATCCTTTCAACCAGATGGGATGCATTGAGCTGATTAGCTCAACGAGTCCAGCTTCTCAGTATAATATGTACGAGTAGCGAGTAGGTATTTGTATATTATACTGCGTATGTATGTAACATGACTTCAAACCACATTCACATACCACGGATAGAATGCTACAAAGTATAATATGGCAGTTTGTGCTGCGTCGTTAATAGGTAAATTGTTGCACAGCATAATATAGCTCATACATGTTTATTATGACGAATAAACGTATGTAGGTATGTGTGTATAATATACATACCTATATAGCATACGTGATTTTATATTCATTACAAAGTAATACAGGGATCTACACCTAAATAATATGTAAATACGTCTTACATAAATATAACAAGGCATTTGTAGCTTGACTTTTTGGTTGTATGCACATGGGATCCTCACCTTCTCATTCTGATTCACTTTCATCCATCCTTTTCAAATACGATCATCCCACTACTACAAGTACACAACAGACAACTAAAACTCTTCTGCAAATGTTCACTTGACTATTCCACTCACTATACATATACACTCCTCGTCTCCTACCAACAAACTGTTAAGTTACAATAATAAACTGTTTCATTCAATCTTCAGAATTGGTTCATCCAAGCCCACAAAGTTTTTGTACCGTGACGCCTAGGAGGTACATTTTATATGACAGCAAACCGTCTCGGCTCGACGATGTCTCACATAACTCATACGTTTAAATCAGACAGGATAGAAAGAAACATATGGATGCATCCGGATTCGATGATAATGCTATATAATACTTCTACTACAGCATGCCACATAGTCTACCTTATAATATTATTCTCACACAGCCAAATTCCAGGTCTGTCTTTTTCTCATCATGCCAGGCAGAGATGCTATTGTAGTACATTCATGAGTAAAATAGTTGTTATATGCTACATACAGAATAGTAGCTACATATGATGCAAGTTAAAGTTAGTGCAATACGTAATGGAAACCTACCTACAGCCTACCTTATGTATTCACTACACACACGATAGGTAAGTCAGACTTTATAGTCGTAAAACTAGCAGCAGCAGTCAGACAAACTAAACTAAAGCCCATCCCCACCGAATTCCATGTAAAGTTACACAACTACTAACCAGAAGTTATACTAATGCAACGGATTTTTTGTTTTAAGTTTTGAGATGCACACGGTGAGTCGTTTCGTTTCGTTGGAGTACACACACACCAAGATAGGATAATACTTTTAGGTTGATGATGGTGTGTTGTGAACAGTAGCGTTGTCTTGTCTGAAAAAGTCAAGTCTCTCTATCTCGCAACCCCCACACGAAGAGGAAAATACAGTTACATCTTGGAGAACAACAGCTGGGAATAAAAACACACGTTAATTTCTGAACCCAGCAACGTGCTAAAAGGAACATGTAGGAAAGGAAGGGTCCTCCCATCCCGGTGATCCCCGTGAGCAATGGCATTTCATCCGTCTTTGTTTCATCTCTATCTAATAGGTATACTGCACTTAATAGTTACCATACTACTTCCATTCTCCATAATATCTTGTACACAAAGACAACAGCATGTGTTTCTACCTTTCACGTTACTTCTTCTCATCAGCAGCACACACAGTCGCCGTCTGATCTTCACTGCCACCACCATTCCACATTACACAGCTCAAGCCAAAGCAACCCTAAAAGAACTCAATCCCGTCTTCCTTTCCCATACACTCTCACACATTCGTTTCCAGACTTTAGACCTGCATTGCATTTTCATAACACTAGTGACTGACTGACTGGTCGTCAAGACAAGAGCTCCTTAATAGCACCAATATAACCAATACCGATCAGTTAAAACTCTCAAAGGCACCTCAACCCATCTCCTAGAACATATATTCAAAAAATGACAGTTTCCAGGGTCTTTTCACCCCAACTGGCTTCACTCAAAATTTAGAAGCCATCAGGAGTCACATTTCAGACAGTTCAGTTAAATCTCATATAGAGAAAAGAATCATATACATATCTGTATACGGCCAAGCTTCAACTCAGAACACACATGCATCTTCATTTCATGAAACACCCTTTCGTTGCTTCTCTCAATTTACGGCCGTCCTGTGTTCTTCTGTCCCTCTTTATGTCAGCTAAACTCTTTCTTCATCTTCCCTAATCAAACACTACGACTAACATGACATGAGTCTCTGTGGTTTCCTTCATGCTAATGCTCCCACTCTTCATTATATAAGGAATATTATGTGCTCTCACTGTTTTACACATATCCTGACTATGTAGGTCGTCATCAGCGCGACACTGAGTTCAAAGTCTCTTCTTGAAAACTCTATGAGTAAACAACCTGCAATTTATCATGAATGATAAGGTACACTGTTAGAATTTATTATGTAGTCAGAAATGTATATAATTCTCAAAGAACATTAACACGACCGCTGGGTACTTTATCATGGCAGTGTTACTGAAAAGATACTTTTATGGTAATTCCATACACAATAAGAAACATGTAATATTTCAATGGAAAACAAAATAATTTTCGATTTCCTTCCTACCTTGCTTCCAAGAAGAGGTAGGTGTGCCTACCTAGTTTAATGAAGTTGACTGTCACTATGGAATGACTATGACTGGCAGCAAGTTTAATTACTCGCGTATTAAATGAATATTACATAGTGAGTGTGTATGCATAGTATAATGAAACAAACAGGTAAAAGGAATGCATAATACAGCAGGAAATTAAACAGCAAATAAAAAGTGCACCTATGCTTGCATCAGATTATTACCCAAGAGTTGTGTATTTTTGTTATGCATATAATATTATGTCCAGTATGTTTAACATTCGTATTACTTTATTATGTCTAACTTGGGTGATGTCAAAAATAGACTTTATTATCACCAACCACAATAAAGTTTCCTCCAAAATAAAGTATATCGCGCTAGATATATATAAACAAATCCCACACTTTATATTCTCTACTGACGGTATTGTTTGCATTGTCTCAGAATCCAGCCTAATATTACAACAAAGATTATGTAATATAATATACATATATGTAGTGCACATATGAATCTGTATCATTTATCCATACTCTACTTCTTGTATCTGTAAAATAGCAAATTACATATGATTTAAACAATAATATTAATAATTAACATTGTGTACACAGAGTAATGACCGCAGTACATCTTGCAACTACTGAAATTATTATGTCTATAAATGTTGTTCAAATTCCTAGATTATAATATTCCTTCACAAAATGTGCACGTGAACCATTATTGAGTTAAGAGGATTAAGACATTGAACCACTCATTAATGGGTTGATGACAATTTCTAATGCATCTATATAGTCAGACGATTATTACGAAATTGAAGCATCTTACCTTTTGACTTGAGCGGATAGTGACTTCAAAGGTTACTTTTTAAGATAAACACATAAAATATGAAAGATAACACGACTACTACATGGCCTGAGTTGCACATAAGGATAAACATATATTAGCATTGGGGAGTTAAAAGAAGTCATTCATTACCTATGTATTAGGCAAGGAGACTAGTGTAGAACAGACATTCGTTTCGATTTCAACAGATTTTTCACCAAGGAGAGGGGAGCGAGGACTAAACTAAGACAAGAGGTTGTTTCGGGTGGCTGAAAATGAGTTTTAAGGGATATGAAAACAGAAATGGGCAGAGCTCATTTTTACGACCGAAAGTCAGGTACTTTTAAGGTACCGTATGTCGTCGGCTTAAGAAAAAATTTCACGTTATGAGTGTACTATACTAATAGAAGATATGATTCATATGGGATATGCGTCGGAGCCCTTGAATCCATCCATTGTTTTAGTCATAGAACTCATTTCCCCCTTAAAAACAAAGCCAGCACCAGCACATTAGACAACGACTACAATAAACAAAACAAAAAGCACCTCGAGTAATTTACAGAAACTTTTCCAACCATAAACTCATAAATTCACCAACAATCTGACTTGACCTGGCGTTAACTGGTCCTGGGAAATCTTTGGAGCCCCTGTAGTTACACTTAAGTTAGTTACAGTAATAACATAACTGTAAGTACCTACACAGAGATAGGGATTATAATATCTTCTGTTTCTGTACTACACACTACACAGACACAAGTGGAGGAAATAAAGGCTACGTCACCATTTGCATTCGATTTTACCCTAACTCATGCATGTGCACCTACAACAGTTCAGAGTCAAATATGACCTGGAAAGGGACAGTAGTGTCACTATAGCAGTTCGTTCCGCAGGGACCTAATCTAATCACAGTCGTGTACCTAAAAAATGAAAAGTTCTGTATGCACCACCCCATAAAACGTATAATTTGATTCGGGCCGAGATCTATTCAATCCTATATGCGACAATAGATTAGTGTTCACCATCAGCCTCCAAAGCTGGCAGACAGAGAGACCGACAGTTTTCTCTATTCCTACCTATACATCACATAACACATTAAAATTTATTTTTACAATAGGTTATGTTTTTCTGTGCCCTGAGTACACATGTGTACGGTTCACGCACAGCTATAGATTGAGATGGTTATTAGAATTTGGTTTTTTTGTGTGATGCAGAGATTTAGGGATGGATAACATAATACCACCGATTCCAATTTCCATAAGATCAGTTTTTGGCGTTGGCGTGGATTTCAGGTTTCTATTCATGTACTGTACCATTTACCTTCTGTCTCCTTTACATAATAAATATCATGAACACCCCAATAAAATACACCACTACACGTTCAAATCTACATTGCTTCCAAATCCCATTGCATTTTGAGACCGGAGCGTTTAAACCCACTGACAAAGTACTAACTCTGTTCAACGAAAATATTATACTTGTTCGTACATTTATGAGAGAGAAGTGGGTTGTAACTTTGATTTGATATAGTGAAAAGTCATAAAAATGATTTTCGACTGTGAATAAATCTTTTAAAAACACCTTCAGATATAATTGCATATTGTCAGTTGAAGAGCCTTCCTTGACTGTGTATAATGGCTCTATTGCCTGTAAAGTGCAAACGCTCTTTCTCGTCTCTCTTCGCTTGCTCTTGCTGGCAGATCTTTTGAACACAACTCTCCAAAGTTTTGATCTGCTTTGTGAATTTTCTCTGTGAGGCTAAATATCTATATCGCGTACATAAAGAGTGCGCAATGAAAAGCTATATGCCTATTTATTTCCTTAACTACTTTCAAGTATAAAAGTTCACCGCTATATACGCATTACTTTATCTGATGATGCAAAAAAGCAGTCAGGGAAGAGTCACTTGTCTTCCGTGATGCTTACAAACGTTCTTGTCTTACAGAGCAGATAGAACATTGAATACAACTTGGAGTTGCATGCAAGAATATGTATATACACAAGGAATATATCCAACTACTGTGTTTTCATATCAACCAACATTGTATACACATACTTTATAATGCCAGCATAGCCCTAAGTGGAGAGATTCAAATCCATAGGGGATTCTGGAAGAATCCAAGTAGCTGTTGACTACATGTAACCAAACGAACCACTTTATTCCCCACGTAAGTATAAAAATCAAAAGAATTACAACTGATTTCATACTACTTCCTTTCATTTTCAACCATTCATAATAAATGTACGTAAATTAACAGAGAATGAAGGATAAGAATAGACACCAAGCAGCTGACATAACGACAACGACAATCTTGCTCCTCCTTCAACAGATAAATTGACCTACCGAAATGTGGGATGTTGCGAATGTACAAATAAACGTTGACTGTTACTGTTATTGCTTAAAATATCGTAGATAATAATTTATTCTCAGTCAAGACGTGTTTATGAAAACATGTACCGTGTCTTACACTGTCATCGCATGCAAAATACTTGGCACTTATGAGATAATGTTCATAATAAAATGTTATAATATGTAACAAATAAAAATGATTTTCAAACTCTTGTATTACATAATATTCGCATCGCAAACATTAATCTAAGTGTATTTTAATTACAATTAAAATTGTAGCTTAATTGTATTAATTGTTTGCAAAACCATTAATTAATAAATGATAATTTTTATTATGCATACATTACTAACAGCTATATACCAACTAATTCTTTGCTCAATGAAAATAGAAGTTGTATATAATAAAGAATCCCTGAACTGAATGCAACGTACGTAGCATATGAATACAAATGTTTGTGTTTTCAGCATAATCATAGTAATAGGGACTACGTAATAAAAATGTATGAGTATGAACAAGATTAGCTTTGCACACTGAAAGTACTCAGGTATCATTATATTATGTTGTAACAAGTTGAATAGTAAGTTACTATTTATTTGATATCTGATACATATATATCGAATTTAATCTCATTTTGTTTAGCACGCAGAATGTGCAGAGCGTTGCACATAGCACCTTGTATGCAAATCTGTCAGCACCATTTATAATACACGATCAAAGGCAATAATGAGAGACATACAGATGTCTGAAGCAGGTATAGGAGGTTGCAGAAAAATGTAAAATAATTGTACAAAGATGACAGGAAACTGACCTTTTTTTCGGCGCGGTTTGGCTTGTTTCCGGCGGCATCTGGCCGAATTGGAAACGGCGGCCTGGACTTGGCTGACACTTGCCATCATCTTCCTCTTTCTCGGGTATAAACGACGTTTTCCAATAATTGCTAATAACGATAAGACGGCAATGTTAGTTACAACTTGAGCAAAGCAGAAAAGTGAATTTTCTGTTGGTAGTGCAGGTAGTTTTGTAAGTAGTTTCTCCTTCCACTTTGGTGTGCAAACCGACACTCATGTCAGTCAAATCAACTTGTTTCATTCAATCCGTCGAATGATAAGAGAACAAGTGTGCAAATAAATGATAAAGTTGTCAAATAAACAGCTGAACTCACTGAGAGAGTGAAAGTGTTGAGGTAAACTGTAATAACATATAAAGAAGAAAAAGTACACAATGAACCTGTGTTGTGACTTTCTTGTAGTATGTGCGTCTTTTTGTCTTGTCAAGTGAAAATCACAAATCAAATTGAGTTTTCTTTCCTGTCACGTCACTCCTATTCCTAATTTTTGACAACAATAAGACATAAGAGGGCAAGACGACAAGTGACAATCAGCGCCAGAGGAAGCAATGATGAATGTCAATTGGGATGTGTCATGTTTTCATGTTTTGTGTACGTTTTGTTTGTATACTACTGTATATACTAAACAAAAAGTCTCTCACCATCCGCATCCATCCAAGATCCAACAACACAACAAACAAGTTAACACACACACGTTATCGTATATATATTTATATATACTGTCACAATCTGTGCAACGGTTCTAGGAACATAGCACTAGTAAGAACACTTATTAAAGAATATCTATTATATCTGATAGTAATGGTAACTCTATTGCACTGTCCTAACTAAACGAAGGTACATTATTGTTGTCGTTATTGTATTGAAGAATGGCAGTATCTCTTTGTAAACACTATACTATAAAACGATGGTCTTCTTATTTTGTGCTGCTTCTGTTGTTGTTGTTGTTGTTTATAAGATTGAGTGTCTATCCGGTGCCGGACCACACACAAAGGTAACAAAATAAGTGGTAAGTGTATTTGTACGTGCAAATAAAAGTGTGTTGAGGAGAAGCGAAGAAGGAACAGAAAGTGTTTGTGTGAGTCTTAAAAGGTAAACTATGTGCTTGTGCGGTGTGTGTTGTCTACGTTGTAGTAAGTATAATAAGGTGAGTGAGAAAAGTGAGTGTGTAGCGGGAGCGGGTAGTACACATCCACATTGGCAGAACTCGGTGAGAGAACTGATTCGGCTTTGCTACCTTGGTGCTTGTTGGGTCTGGATGATGCTGGTCCAGCAGCAGGGAACACAGCCAAAACTAAGGTGAGCATCAGCCAGTTCAAATCAACTCTTCTGCTTTACGTTACACGTTACGTACGTTATGTTATATACTTGAGCATTTACTTGCTCTCACACATCGTTCCTCTCTAATAATGTACGAGGAGTCGAGAGAAGAGTAGAATTCGAGATTCACATCACATTCAATCCAACATAACAACCTACGCTACGTACCTATACCACACACAACCTAAACTCTAAACCTAACGTAACCAGAGACTACACGAGAACAGCACATCTCTCCCCTCCCATCCTCCTATTCTTTCCATCCCTTCCCCAATCATCGTCTATCCCAAGTCTACCTTTACCATTCACCTTACCAAAACAACTCCAAAAGATCCTCATCTAAATAACACATTTGCATTAACGGCTTCACCTATCTTACACTCTTTACACACACTCTTCACCACATTTACTTACTGTGTCAGCTTCTGTTCTGTCTTCTCTGATATCAATATCAATATTATAGTCTCACACAAAAGGCCTGCCTTTAGTGATAGCTCTGTACAATTCTACACACACATCAAATAATCCACCTTGCAGTAACACCAACCTTTCATAGACATCCCTCTCACCTTTCATCAACACTTTACACTTGTAGTTTTTGTAACTCTATATAAGTGGTACTAAATATACCTCATCACAATAAGAGAAAGAGTGTGAACAATAATATATTTTATACATACAACATAAGGTAACGGTATGTTGTTATGAATTATGTAAATGCATACAGAAATAAATATTTTGTTTTGAGTGATCTCTTTAGCCATGTCATGGTGTGGCGTCCTATGTGTATGTGAATGTGTAGTGTATTTACTTGTTGTTTACTTTGTAATATTGTCGGGTACTCTTGTATGTGTGTACACTTTTTTTATCACAGAGCACTTTTTGACTTTGCTTGCTTTTCTTGTGTATAAAATATGCAGCTATACTCTGTCTTCATTTCTACGTAGAATGGTTTACCAGTTACCACCGCCTGTGCTGAAATGAGTTTCGTTTTGTTGTTCAAATATCCTTTTCACTTGCTTCACTTGAACACACGCACACACACAACACTGGTGTATATATGTATACATATATGTGCTGGCAAAATAATAATAAAGTGAGCCAAACCAACACTTACACAGATACTTACTTAGCTTGCACTTGACTGGTTTGCTGTGTTATGTATTGCCCACCTTCACCTATCATCTCTCTCATCCATATCCTATTACCTTTTACTACACTCAATCTTCTTTTCTAGTATACCTTTCAACGCTGATGTTGATAGTTTTACGGTTTATGTGCACCTACCTACGTGTGCTTATGAATCAAGTAAAGATGAGATGATATATTTTTGAGGATGATTGGAAAACTTATGATCGCAGTCATCTAGGGATTTATATCGTCCAGGTTTATGTACTTTTGCTATTAAATATCACGAATTATTTATGGCACACCTTCTACGTTGTAGCTGTCTACGAAGACTTGGCACTTTTTGATTGATTTAGTTTTCTGATTTAGTAAAGAATGTTATGTTGATTATGTTACATTAGGATTCTATAAAAGTAACGATCAAATATCTATTTTTGTCTCACTTTCTGCTTTGACACCCACGCATTACGGCGCATTACTACATTTCACTTTGTAAAGCATGTAATAGTAATGACTGCACTGAACTGCGCTGACTGAAACCTCGTATATACTTTTGTCATTCTTTCCGTGTGTACTCTATGTGCTGTAAACTGTAATCCTGTTAAACTAGTGCGAGAATATGACTTTGGTAATCAAACCATATGATTAAACTAACTACACTTGGAAGTGAGATGGTTTTATACACATATTAGTGTTATACAGCCACAAATACGTTTTTATACAGTTTATTTAGCCCAATACAATGAAATAACTTTGTTTAAAGAGATTAATATTCTAGATGTAGATTGTGTGATTGCACTTAAATGGCTCTTCTTTGTACTACAATTTTATTTACATACTGACTTTGGGAAGTTTCATGGTCAATTGAGTTGATGAATTACTTGAGCTCTCCAAAGCGAAAGTTGAAAGTGTAATACAGAAGTAGGTACCTTACCTACTGAACCTACTACTACATTTTGTACTGTATATTGGTATGTAAGTGTAGTAGAGTAAACGTTCTTAACTAAACAGAGCTACTATTATATGTTTTTATTGCTAGGTGTTAAATTTTATGTGAGTATCGGTGGATCTTACATAATTGTGGTTCTGTTTAAATGAGACATACACATGCACAAGTATTGTGCTTCTCACACTATGCGAATTGGTCATATTATGGTCATACCTACCTAACTTAACTCTTAAGTCTGTGCATGAGTACCATGTACCTATCTGTATGTACTATGTATGTATTCGTGTTTATAAATACTTAGGAAACCGCTTCCACTGTGCTGTCCGCCGTTTTCCTCATTTGTAGGTAACATTACTAATTTATTTTATGATTTGTACATTTATACCCATGTACTGTACATTATGAATTTTAAATGACTAATCCTAATGACTGATTGCATGTATTCTGTCGAATGTTGTAAATTGTAATCGCACTTTTACACATTACTATAATATTTGCAGAATTTCTGTGTAGTATGCATAGGTACTAGGTAGGTATCTGATTTATTGTAATGTTTCAATAAATGAATACATTTACCTTGTCATTGTACACAGGAAACCTTCCTATTTGTACAAAGCATTAACACACATACATAGAAGGTATATATCAAATGTACTGCGAATTATGTGTGCTGTTATTAGGTGTTCGAATAAGTGAATAAGTCAGTGCCTATTTGTTGAACTAATTGAACAAAACAAAACTAGCATGATAAAAGTTGACCACAAACAAAGTGATATGAACGATTTCATGTTGTTTCTCATCATGTCATTTACGAACTATAACTGAGGTATTGTAATCTGTAAAACTAAAGTTACAAAACTAGACTTACTGTCTTTCCGTAAACCAAACACCTTCTATACCAACTATGCATGCGTTGATGATATTTGGACTACACTTATTGTTAGAAGTATAAATACATATCAAGGTGTGTAAAATATCATCCGATTTACAATAAGTGTGCAGTTTTTTAAACACATTGGTGGTATAAATAATTATATATTTAATTTAGTTTTTCCTCAATTTACAGTAATAATCAGTTATTCTAGTATTAGCTAACCATGGTTTCGTATTAAGAGAACTCAGATTTTACTTTTAAAAAAATTGTGTCCGGTTTAATGCCACCCGGCAAAACTGCCACCACGGACAACTGCCACAAAATGGGAGGAATATAATATACCTACCTAATGTACCTATACCTAACTAATCCAATCACGTTCCTGCATCGCATCTTTGGCTTGTTGGAAAATGAAATACACTATAAAGTCACCATGTAAATTCCCTGTTTGCTGTCACCATGTAAATTCCCTATACATGCTGTCACATTTGTAAATTTCCTATATATGCTGTCACCATGTAAATTCCCTACATGCTGTCACCATGTAAACTCCCTACATGCTGTTACCATGTAAACTCCCTACATGCTGTTACCATGCACCATGTTCGGGTCCTCCATTATTACTCTAATAAGTCGTCCTATCCTACACGAGTATTTAAAAATCACAACAGGTCACAACAACTTTTCAACGCAGAACGGTAGATACATTATCTAACTTTGATTTTGAGTTGAAATTTTCTCCCCGTTTCTTCAACTTTAGGAGAAAATTCAAATTTCGTAAAACGATTTAAAATGGATATTACCCAGGTTGCATATCCTAACACATCAATATTACACTATAATATGATGGTGGTATGATGTTTGCGTGATATGTAGTGTTAACTGGGTAACTGTGTTTTTTGGTAATTTTGCAAATAACATTAATTTTTATGACTGAAACAATATAGGACAATAATGTTAAGGTCATTTTAAGTGTTGAATTCATTTTTAAGATGCATAATAAATTTTGGAATAGTATTTGACTACACGAACATGGTGCAGTAGGCCACTCGCAAAGAAAATAGATACAGTACAGTACAGTAGATAATGTACTGTATCCATTTTCTTTGCGCCACTCGAGTAATTGGGTTGCTGTGCTGGGGGTCCCAGTCACAAGTCTCAATTGATTGTTTTGCCTGATAAACCGTTCGGATGGCCCATATCTAGTCGGCTACCTTCCATTTGTTATAAATTCATATCAGTCACACTCCGTAACTTCCAGGAGTGTGACGGATGTGACGGAGTGTGACGCCACGCCGGCACCACAAAATCGTGCATTTTTCGCTCTACGCGCGAATTTCATGTATTTTGTGTTAATTTTTGCCCCAATTTGTACAATTTTTCGCGCTTAATAACCACAACCTCTTGTTTTAAGTCCCCCCGAAACCAAATCCTAGCTACGCATATGGTAACTACACTGACTGTTTAATTAATAATAGGCATTGTTCATATTTATTTTCTGATAACTTATTTACAATTATTTCTATACAATTATTATAGAGTTTCTCGTTAAACTAATTTCATTCATTATTGTCAATGATCGTATAATGTTATACATAACAAATCGCACTGAAAGTCAATTAATATATAATCAATAAATTCTCGCAAAACGCATACACAAAATTTTCGCGTTACGGTACGGCCAAGTGTAATTCCTATAGCGGGGTTGGAAAAAATGAGAGGTTCCGGGGCTTTTAACCCCCGCAGGGCGCCCATGATGCCATTGGTCACCGCGGGGGCTCCAGTGGTGGACCGGGGGCACTATTGACATCCCAGGGCACCCAAAGTGTGCCCCGCAAAATAAACTCTGTACAAATGTTTCATCAATCATTTCAGTTACTGTCGTTACTGGCCACCTGCATTCCCGTTGCCTGGTAAGCGACAAAGCGACTTCCATGCAACAAAAACTGCAATAAGTACCGCAATTAAAGGAAAAAAGACCTCAAGGTGCCACCTGAAAGTCATCCAACTTCTAACATGATGTTAGTTATTTTAGTAACTTAATTTCATCATTGATTATATCATATTTTAAAATTTGTATTCTTCCATTCTTATTTATCATATGAATTAGAATAGCAAATTTAGCGTTCGTCTATCATTTTCATGATTTTAAAACCTACCCACAGGGTGGCGATGAATAATTATTAAAATAGCTCAAATTTTTCGCGCGATAATGAATACTTTGGTGCATTATGCTGCTATTTTGTCCCTCCCAACGTAATACCTCCAAATACAGCCTTGGGAGTAGTACCTTTCTGTTCC